>JAQFYB010006476.1:0-12155 GCA_034694085.1 Pogonognathellus longicornis
GTCTCGTTATTATTATTACAACGTCCCATCATAAGACCCATCAAATTTCATGAGGGAAGAGAAAAAGATTTCCCTCCCCCCAACAAGCAACGAGCTGGTTGGCTTGTTTACAACTCTAGTAGGTACCTTACAAACAGTATAATATAGGTTTTATTCTACCAGTTTCTATATAAAACAAAGCATATATTGTGTTACTTTTGCGATATTGTTTATTGAATTTTTAAGTGTCGTTAAACTTGCAATTGATAAATTATGACCTAATTAAGTATAATTATTTTGTATGAATTTTGAAGGCGGAAGTGCTTTATTACTGTGTGACAACCATTAAGTGCCTCAGTTATAATTGGGATATTGTACATTGCGAAAAGTTTGCATATCTTTAGCTAACTATGGTAATTAGTCTCGTTATTATTATTACAACATCCCATCAAAAGACCCATCAAATTTCATGGTGGAAGAGAAAAAGATTTCCCTCCCCCCTAATGTTGATGTTCACTGCATGGAATATGCTACCTAGGTAAACTATTTTGAGTCATTTTGACTTGTCAAATTTAAACCTCAATAAATCTCAAAAAGGGCAATATATGTGATTATTCTGACACTTGGGTATGATTAGTGGAACCTTGGACTACTATATCCATTTAAAATCTTTGAGTCATAGATGTCCCATGTATGTTATTCACGGATTCATACGGCCATTTCAATTCACGATTGTGGCCATAGTGCGATGTACAGAGAGTACAGACAACGCATTCCGATAGAATATCTAATGATATTGTATTAAATAATAATTTATAACTTTGTGGTTGAATTTGATTTGTATTTGTTATTTTAGTGGTTATTTAATGTAAATGCAATTATCTGATTGCTCACGGCACTGGCGTAGTCAGGGGGACGGGCAAGGGGGCAATTGTCCCCTCGGAATCCGGAAAAAGAGGTTATTTTGTCAAAAAAGTACAATAATTCGCGAAATTTTATATTCATTCTTGCCCAAATTTGCTCAAATTTAGAGCACGTATATGAGCACGTACCTCATGTACCTCCCCGAAACCGTATCCTGGCTACGCCTATGGCTCACGGTATAGTTGCGGAGTTTTATTGTTGGTTTGTGTCAAAATTTTAGTGGGTGAATGACATTGCAGAAGGTTTACACGCTAAGCTGAAGCCTCATGTATTTTGTAGCCTTCATTTGACGTAAAAGTGACTTTATGTTTGCAACGTATGCCACATGTGGGACTGTGAGTATGACGCATGTACATAGTAAACAAGAAATGATTGAAAAACTGGTGGCGTGCTCAAAGCTTAATCTATTCAGTCGATTTATAAAGCATACGCATGGTTTGATTCCCAATGATCCCATCATTGGGATTAGCGATAGATATGATCATCAGTTTACAGAATGATAAATACGATTTCAATTCCAAAGACGTACTTCCCCTCACTCATTAAGGGATAATGAATGTACTACGACCAAGACTGTTTTCCATCACAATTTATTTGTAACTGTGTTTTGAGCGACGTGTTGTTGACACAAACTGTCAATTTACTGTCCAATGTGAATGCACATGAAATGAAAAGGAAAAAGTGCATAGAACGATACAAAGAACATAAACGAACCAAACCACAAAATAATAATAATAAAGGGAATACTATAGAATTAAAACCACACAGTTACACTAAACAGAACTTTGCAAGAACTGCGTTTGAGGTATCTGTACCTACACTGTGGGATCAATATCAGTATGTATCTACTATGCATTCGATGCATAGATAGAAAAGCCGAATAAATTACATATGGCACTGCATACATTCTGGTTTGATAATTTTAATAATATACATATGCATGTATGCATTGTGTAGTGTACCGCAACAGCATTCAAGGGGAAAGCATTGGACTGTCAGACTTTTTCCATTGATGATTTCCTCTTTGATTCTCCCCAATTCTCTATTATGTATGCATTCATCTAGTCCTTACTATAAATGCAGCTGGTTATTGTTAAACACAAGTCAAGATCTGAGTTTTAAGAATATGCAGAAGGTACTTACTTGTTAGGGTCTTCAGAGTTTGTTTACTTAAAAGATAACTCTCTCTTACTGGGGAGCACTTATTACACATCCACATTAACATGGGGTTGCTTACATATTTTCAATTGCATGTGTATGCAAGTATAAATCCCATCTGTTGCTTTATAATATTATGGATATTTACAATTGTTAGTGGTATTTATAATACTTATTATGTGAGGGTTGGAGTAATTATATACCTACAAAGTCTACTGCATACTCATATTTTGATCTATATACTAATGTATCAAATAGAGAATTATATTCTCTATATATGATCGTGCAATACCAAATATCAAGGTCGTATATGGGTGTGCTTTCCAAAGATCAAGGTCGTAATTGGGTGTGCTACCAAAGATAAAGGCCTTATACAGCGAGGGACAGAATCGGTAGTCTGTTGTGGTACCTGACAATTTTTTATAGTTTAAGTTGGAGCCGAAAAAATTTGAACGTTTTTATAATGTAAATATTAAAATTTCAAAGAGTTTTTGGCGCAACATTTTAAGTGTGCAAAAACCGTTTGGTATTTGGAGTCCATTTTCATTAGCAAATAAACGAAAAAAATCAATATTTTGTATAAAATATTTTTATCAAATCTTCCGATTCAAAAAATTGCGGGTATTTCGATTTTAAAACATAGAAAAGGCTGCGGCGGCACACATTTCAACCTATATCAGACGCCCTACCCTATCCGCTCCATATGGTAACTTGACAAACTGACTTCAAGAATATTTAATGTGACCGTAGAGCTTTCAAATTAAGCATAAATCATGCGTTTTCCTAATTCTAATTTTCGTTATGGATGACATGTTTTAAATTTGGAATGGTTGTGTGAGGTAACGACCGTATTGTTACACATTTATTATTCATTTCCAAACCGGCTAGATTCCTTATGTGTGAATTCATTCACATTGCTGTTAACGCCGGGTTATTATGATTCACTAGTATAGTATAATCATGAGACTTTACTCCGCATTGAAGATATACACACACCGCAATGTCAATCAAACTTATAGTGGAAAATTTTTCCCAAGCATCGTAATATCTTGAGATTATTTTAGAATCTAATATTAAATTTGTTTTCTTATTTTACTTCCCCTTCATTCTACCTTCTTATGTTTGTAGTGTACGTACTATTCAATTATTATTCACAAGCTTCTTATGTTCAAAACTTATTTTTTAATAAAACCTTATTCGAATTTGTTGTTTTCTTGACAATGCACTGTTGAAATTAAGTGACCGAGTATTATTGGGGTGTAGTGGTAAATAGCGTGCCGACGGGGAATATTGTGCAAAAATGCGTTTCATGTCTTCCATGAAGGCTAAACGACGTAATAATGTTTAGTGATACGAAGGGTTTATCTGAATGGAAGCAAATCCTGGATTCCTAATGAGTGGTAATAAGTGCTAAAATCCATTACCATTATGGCTATAATCTCTCATTGACACAAGGATGCCTGCATTGCCTGTTACTCGTAATTATGTTATTATATAACTGTGTATACCTCTCTGGAAATTGAATGGAGACATGTGGACGCACCCTAAGTTTGAAAGTTTATTTAATGAGTGCTCTATGTGTGTGTAAAGACTTTAGTTATTGAACAGTGTAGCAGAAATGGGTAAGAGACAAAGTAATATTCTCCTCATATAAAAACACACAGAGAGCTCTTGGCGGTTCTCCAGGCTTTGACTCTGAAATTGACAATTAGTTCTTAATTGTGTACCACTTGACTCACAATGGCTGAAGACAAAACCAAACCAAGCAAAGCAAAGTGCAAAGCCAGGCCAAATCTCATTGAATTCAAAGTCCCTTACCACTACTGTAAGAACCCTCTACATATTATACATCTATATAATTTCCTACTGCCCTGCTACTATATACGCGATTTTAACTATCAACTGTTAACAAATGGGCAGCTTTTGCTAAAAAGCATGTAAAGAAAGCAAAACTCAAACTAAATCCAACTATTAGTGGTGTTGTAAAACCTTGGAAAAGAAATAGAAAGGAAGTAAGGAGAAGGCAAGAGGTTTATAGAATAGCAGTCTAGTACATATATTATGCTACGTTAAGAAAGACACGAATAAAAACGCATCTTATCGCCATGTCCTATAAAGAATCATATTATTATAGCAGTGTACTTATTCACTTTGCATTCATGCGAGCAAAAGCAAAGCAGTGCTGGTAAAAAACGTTAGGAAACGAAAAACGTAGTTTTAAGCGTAGTGACAGTGTGAAGGTCCTAGTAGGGAATTCCCGACCAAGAAGGAGAAATAGGAAGGAAGAAAAGCTGAGAAACTGAAATTAACGGAATTCCTGAATAGTGTATGTGTAGGTATATGTGTTTAGTCCTATAGACAGAGAGAGAGAGAGAGAGAAGTAGTGGAGAGAAAGAAAGAGTGGAAGGACTCGACTGAAGAAGGTTCTTCAGTTCACACTTCCTCATTAACTACAACCGTAATTCTCCTTAAGAAGGGAAACAGTGCATTTCATTGAGTAATAAGGAAAGGAAAGTTATAGAGACGTCGACGATGACGATTCTACTAGGGAGACAGACAAGACAGAGCAGTTGAAAGGGAATTTGTGAAATATAGAACAGGGACGGCTAGTGCTGGGCTGATGGCTATATTTAGTTAGTTATGCAAGTGCTGGTGGTGTGGTATGGTGGAAGGAGAGTGTAGCAAACGAGAGTTACGTAGTTGGAGTTTCTCTCATTAATCAACCTCAAGGGGTTACAATATACATATCAACATGTCACAACCATCATGTTATAACCTTTAAGTTTGCCTTTTTAATCTTTGTCAAGTGCCTAGCAAATAAATTCATATTTATAATGATAAGAGCTGTAGGATTTTGCTGCATCAGTGAATTCTCCGTCACACCAAATTCCATCCTTTAAATTAATCGTGATGGCTCAGATGATTTTTTTACAACTGCGAGAGAGATTTTGCTGTAATGGAATGCATGATATGTAGTGCATAGTGCTAATAGTACAAATACTGGTAGCACGACTATGGTGTAATATCCGTCTCTCTTGCTCCGTGCTTTACTTGCACGTTTAAAACTCCGAGGCTCCTATTTCATTTCTTAAAACATGCTAATAACATTTGACTCAATGACAATCATGACATGACGAGAGTCTTTGTGACTTGTGTGACACTACTATTTGCTTTCTCCTAATGAATCAAGTTTTGGAAGAATAGTTTTGTTATATATAGGTGTATAGAGTGTGTAATGTGTTGTGGTGTGGTGTGAGAGTATAGTGCCATTCAAGTTAAAATAAAAAAGGGTGTGCGAGCGAAAAATGCCACTATAGGGACAAGTGTCTTGAATCAACGAAATCACAACTAGCACCAATGAATCCCAAAAGACTTACTCTCCTATAACTCTCTCGCTCTGTGTAACTTTAGGTGTTTGAAAATTAATTCACTCATTAAATAAATAGGCTTTCATCAAACCGGTTATGGTTATCGCCATTATGACATGAATAGTAATCATACTTGGGTAGATTGAAGTCGTTGAACAAAAGAATTAATAAGACAAAGCAATAATACATAATTGGACTAAGACTTATTATGCAAATCATTTGGTAGTGTGAGAAACGTATTATGTAATCTGATTTTAAATTATTACAGCTATTTAAATAGCTATGTACTGTATAGTATACCTACAGAGGAATTTATTATGTAATGTCTACTAGAAGGACGGAAACCGTGTTAAATTTAATTATGGAATTATGATTAGTATTATTTGGTTTCCAGTTTGAAATAAGTTTACTCAACTATACGACATGGACTTGAAATCTGGAGAATCTCAGAAATTTTCTTTGAAGAGATTTAAGGAGAGCATCCATAATCCACAAGTCACCTCATCTCACATTGTCAGTCAACCAAGACATGCTCGTAGTTTTTACATCCATTTTATATTCTTTACGTCTTTATAAATATATTGCGTCGTGTTATATCCATGTATTACTTGCTGCATATGTCACTGCGTGTAGTACACGAGATTTTGTAGAGAAAAACTCAACTGCTATGTTAATATTTTGAGTAAAATGGTAGAGATAGCTGCGAATGTGTGTGGTACGCATTTCATAGTGTGACTATGGATATTGGATAGCTTGTTACGCATATTGCACGCATGTATGTATTTTAGTAGTGTTTTATGCTCATAGGAGAGTTTGCGGTATAAGATGCATTATTATATGAGTGTATGTGTGTGTGGCTGTGCATAAAGGCAGACAAGGCGACGACATTCTTGAGAAATCTCTACTTGGCTGTGAATATGATTTGACAGACTAGAATGGAATACGGAGCGTAAAGAGGGAAGACGGGGAGCAATACATTTTTCTTTGCCACTTGAAAGTTTCATTAGAGAGACCAACTCTTGAGATGTCTTGGCATCCTTGTAGTTCAGTTGACATTACATTACTTGACGACTTATCTTTCGAGTTCTTACTAGAATTGGGTTGGGTGGCATGTTCGTGTCTCCATATATTATTACCACGCACACAGCTATGCATATATGAAGGTAGGAGAAATGACTTTTACTTTTCTTCCATTTGTACATCTTCATCAGTTGCCTCTTCAGTTGTCTTAAGAGCTCTGCACTCCCATTCCACATGTACATACGCATAGCATACGCTAATAAGTGCTTCGTCCTATTGCTCCCACAATCCACACTGCACTACTCCTACTTTAATACTAGTAGGACTATGCATGTGTGCAGAACACCAGACTCACCTCAGAACACGCTTTTTCCTTTCCTTTTCCCTTTTCCCTCTTTCCACTTTTCCATTCTCTCACTACTCATTTCTTTTCCTTTTCTACAAACCAACATTTTTCTATCAACTTTCATTTACTTACATTCGCTATATAATTTCACGAATTCTGACAGTCCCTAAAATCACTTGCACGTAAGAGTGCACGTACTAACAAGACCTACGGTTTTTCTTCCACTATATTTCATTGACTTTGCATCATTATGACAAGTCTTCATTTATGACTCCATTTTATAAAGAAATATATACAGACATCATGTAAATGTAGTTTATTTATTAACAAATAACACTTATTTAATATTTTATACCGTTTTTCAATCAGCTTATTACTAACCAGCGTCAGTTGGCAATATAAACGTTCTGTCAGTGTAAATTAGTAAGTATAAGTAGGCGTCTATTGTTTTCCTTTAAAGCTCTAAAAACCGAAAATATGTTCAATTTTCCAACCGAATGAAATTATAAAAATATATCTGTCTGTGTGTTCAACTGCCCAGACAATTAGTTAAGAATGGTTTGAGATAAAGGCTTCGAACTTGGAATTTACATAAACACTTAGTATTGGGGTCCAATTCAAGGTTTATGCTCAGCCAGGGTTAATACAGTCATGATTTTCGGCGATGTAGATGTACACATTATACTGCCCAGGTACATGTAACAGTACATGTAACAGAACATGTAGATTTATCTATAACCTGATTTATGAAATCAGCTAAAATTTCATTCTAGTAACAATGAGGATGATAATACTGGACACAGAGACACCACCAAATGGTAGAGAGAGCACCACTATCGAAAAGGCCCATTACATTCTAGCATTATAACATTACGGCCGTTTTGCAACTGTTTATTAAAAAAAAAGAGTTAATTTTTGCAAATGAAGTTCAGTAGTTGTTGGGCGAGTAACAAACTTTGTAACTAAAAGCTTGTATAATCATAGAGTGTATATTTATTTAGAAAGAGACAATGGGGTGAATGGACCCCTTGACAAGATTAGGTGATGGAAAAGGAAGTTACGTTAAACGCATGGGAATGAGACTGGTAGTGGAGAAAAATGCATATGTGATGTAGTTGTGTGGGACATAAAAAAGAGAGGATTCATTGGTTATATTTATGAGTACATATATATACATACATATAGAAGTGGTTGGGGTAGGAATGGAGGCTGGTGGAGAATGAGACTGTTGGTTGAGGAAAGAAAGAAAGAAAGAGAGAGGGAGAAAGGGAAATTATAATCGATAGTGGACTCAAACCAAGATTTTCATCTCCTTTTTCGTCGTTTCCTTAGCCAATTTATCAACGAGGTTTGTCCACTTTTTGGTCATTTAGGATCTGGTCGTTTGTGGAGATCAAAGAAGATCACTTTATCACCCTTGTCTTCCTTCCTTTCTTTCTCATCTTCTCAACTCGTCCGCTGTCCTCCTCCTCCTCCTTCTTCTTCTCCATGCTCTCTTCCCGTCTCTTTCCCGTCTCTTTCCAGTCACAGACTTTTCCAAAACTCTTCTTCTTCTTCTCAGCCTCATCTCACGACTGTCTCCCACATACAAAACTCTCTCCTTTCTTCCTCTTGCCCCTCCAGCATCTTCCTCGGCCACAGTTTTATCATCTCCGCTCTTTCTCTCTTTCTTTTCAACTCTGCACTCTCCACACTCATCCACATTCATGTGTCTCTTCTGTTGTAGCCCTACTCATATGTAATGTACAAGGTAGCACATACTCCAATGCATGTCTGGCCTATATATCTCCTTTGCAAACTGCAGGAGCGTAGTAGTAGGGCTCTAAGTACACAAAGTCTGTCCAACCCAATTGCCAACCCTATTAAGTCTTTTCCTAGCTTTGTCCTGTCTTCATCATCATCGTCAACTCTTTCCGACCCATCTATTCACAACCAACTCAAGAACCTTTTTTACATTTTTTTCCTCTCTCAATTCTTACAACTATTTACAGTACGACGGAGTCTTCTCTTTTCTATGTCCTAATGATCCTCTTTACTAATAATGCAGATAATAGACAGTCCCTCAAATGCTAAGCACCACTTTGATCTTATGCAGTAGTCAGTAGGTAACTCTCTCTCTCTGTCCCTCTATCTCTCAGTATGTCTAATCCCACCCGATTTATCAAAAAATCGTTTTCGTGTATACAATGCTTCCTTTTCTTTATATCGAAATAAAACCATGTCGCAGTTGTAGTGACGTATTCTGTGGTAGTAGTATTATTTTGTGTGTATTATGTGTATACAAACACACTGTGTAAATCTTAGATGAAAAACGTGTGGTGAGACTTAGAAATGTGCTTTTGTTTCTGCTGTCCGCGAAAGAGTAAGGAAATGGGGTAGTGGGTAAAAAATTGTGAGTATGACATAAAATAAAAGTATTGCGTCTAACAGCTTGTAGGGTACTGCACCCATGTTGATATTATTCATGGAAAGAATGTAGTAGTTTGAATTGTAATGCAAATTGGAGTCAACAGCGAGAATGAGCAATTAAACTTGAACTTGAACTAAGATTGACATATAAAACGACAATAAACACAATGGTAGATCTCGTAAAATAATAATGACCTGGCTGAGTAAGTAAGATTTGTTAACTGCGAACAGTCCGTTCATTCAAGTGGACGCTTGTGATGTACTGTGCACTTTAATCTTATAATGACCGTGTGGTTGGAGAAGAGCATATTTTACACATACGGATGGATTACATTACACACACCATCATCCATTACTGATGGAAATAATAATACTCTTCTAAACGTATTATATTATAGTCTCGGCCTATATGTACATACTTGGGTGCATACACACTAAACACAGTCTAACTTGTTAGTTTTCTTTTTACTGTTTCAACTATGTGTGTAGTATATAGCTATAAAGATTGTGTGTAGGGTGCATAAGACGTAACATTTGTATACAGAGAGTATCTTGTGTTGGTGCATAGCTAGTTGTGAAGTTTAAGCAGGATCTCGTCAATATGCAGGATGAGACTGTGTATAATGTGTAGGTAGGTGCCTATAGTTTGGGTATTTATTATTTAGCTTTCCCTTGAGTGACAGGAATTCATTGAATCGCTGACTTTATTTCTCTATAAAACACTCAGTGCCAGAGCCGACAAACCAGTTTTGCCCATGTTCCTTCTTTCAAAGCATTTACCTACATCCAGTTACCTGCACTTAAACTATAATTTTTGACAATAAATTGCAGTCTAATTGAAATTTGTCTGAGCCGGGGGAACATTCATCTATGTTTAATTGAATCAGCACAAGGCTTAAGCTTATTTATATATATACATATAAATATACACATATTATATGTATGTAAGTATCGTATAGATAAAACACAAAGCTTTGATATGTATGTATAATATAGGTAGGTTTATCCTTAGATTCACATTACACACGTAGCAGCCCTATCATAGAGAGACGATCTACAATAAGTACCTATCTACCTTCCTACCTTTTCTTCTCGTTTAATTCATTATAATTCTCGACTCATATTATCATTTATTTCTCTAGTGGCTATGTAAGTACGCAGTAGCGTCTGTTTTCCTATCTCTCTCTCACTTATTGAATTATATAAGTGTATACTGTATGGAGGAATAAGGCTGAACTTTTCTTCGTATATTATACACTGCTTCAAAGATCTATTACCAATATTATAAGTAATTCACTGTGTAACAGACGACTCGCTTATAATTTATTTACTAGAGGCATTGTTTTGTTTTTAACGTTTAGCGGCGCTTCCAGATCTCTCAAGATGCTTTCCGTTTGCCATTATTTATTTGCATTGTTGATCATATCATGAATGATTGTAACCATCTTGCCATATCAGTGATGTTTCATTTCATCTTAACTTATTCAATAGCAAAAATCTTTCTGGGAGAGGTAGTATATTACTATTTTATTATTTATATTTATGACCTTTTTTAATTGGACAACATATAAAAATTGGGTACTAGAAAATGTATTAAAAAATATGAACTGAAATTCCTGAAACAATTGTATCGTTCTTGTATACATTAAAATTGATTTTAAAAAATCAGCTACAATAAAATTGCAAAGAACCAATAAATACTTTTCGGCATGACAAAGATATTATATTATGTACTTATTTAGATTTTTTTCATATAATTTTATTATATAATAATATCCAAACATACAATAATTTCCTATACGCACCTATGGCTATTTAATCATATTTTGTATCTCTGCGTTGTAAAATATTTATAGTTAAAAATATTAAGAAATAGTAATAAAAGCGAAAGAACAATATAAAAGTATTTAAAATAACTTTTTAATGTTTGACACATAATAATTATCGATAATAAACTTTTGCTGTGTTGGGCTGACAAAAATGAATAGGTAACTACTAGAGTGGTCAACGGGCAGATATTTTCCAATTCGAACTAGCCCGAACTCTATAAGTTCATGCCCGAACCCGACCGAACCCATCTCCAAATTGTTTGCATTACATAATAATATTATTAAATGAATAATAATTGAAACCACATTTTATTATTACAAGATTCATTTATCGTGTTGTTTATTTAGTAACAGGCATGCAGTATATTATGCATACCAAACGTCAAAATTGAACCCGTTCAAATGTTGGTGGGTCTATGAAGCTTTAAGCTTCAATATTTATATTTTAAGTATTTCTCAACCGTTTTTACTAAAAAAAATATATGCAATGACTCCATGTTGTACATTCCCAGCCCAAACTCGCCTCGAAGTTTTACATTTGTTGCCCAAACTTGCTCGAACCCAAAACAGCTGCAAAGTTTGTCTGCTCGAACTCGCCCGACAATGAGTTCGGGCGAGCGGGCAACGAGCTGGCTCGGCTCTTTTACAACTCTAGTGGGTACCTTACAAACAGTAGGTTTTATTCTAGCAGCTTCTATATAAAACAAAGTATATATTGTGTAACGTTTATTGTTTATTGAATTTTTTGGTCGTTAAACTTACAATTATTAAATTATGACCTAAGTAATAATAATTATTGGATAGGAATTTTGAATGCGGAAGTGCTTAATGACTTTGTGACAGCCATTAAGTGCTCAGTTATAAATTGGGATATTGTACGTTGTGAAAAGTTTCCATATCTTTGGCTCACTATCACAATTAGTCTCGTTATTATTATTACAACATCCCATCAAAAGACCCATCAAATTTCTTGGTGGAAAACAAAAAGATTTCCCTCCCCCCAACTAGCAACGATTGGCTCGTTCGTTTACAACTCTAGTGGGTACCATACACACTACAAGCATTAGGTTTTATTCTACAAGCTTCTATATAAAACAAAGTATCTATTGTGTTACGTTTGCG
>JAQFYB010006477.1:0-12152 GCA_034694085.1 Pogonognathellus longicornis
AATGTAATATTTAAATTAAGTAGGAAACAAAATGTAATATTTAAATTAAGTAGGAAACAAAATGTAATATTTAAATTAAGTAGGAAACAAAATGTAATATTTAAATTAAGTAGGAAACAAAATGTAATATTTAAATTAAGTAGGAAACAAAATGTAATATTTAAATTAAGTAGGAAACAAAATGTAATATTTAAATTAAGTAGGAAACAAAATGTAATATTTAAATTGAATAAGAAACAAAATGTAATATTTAAATTAAGTAGGAAACAAAATGTAATATTTAAATTAAATAGGAAACAAAATTGAATATTTGAATTGGCTAGCAAACAAAATGCAATATTTAAAGTGAGTAGGAAACAAAATTTAATAATTTAATTGCATAGGAAGCAAAATGTAGCAATTCAATTTAGTAGGAAACCAAATGTAACAATACAGTTGAGTAGGTAACAGGATGTAATAAATTCAATTGGATAGCAAACAAAACGTAACTATTCAATTGAGTAGGAAGCAAAACGTAATGATTTAATTGTGTTATAACCAGGGTTGGTATTTCCAGGAACGTAAGCGTATCTGGTCCAGGTAATATGGATAAACACGTAAAAATACGGAAATACGGAAAAATATGGAACATTCCAAAATCCACACAATTTACATGGGAAAAGCTGATATAAAGCATTTATGCTTTACAATATGAGATTTCAATAAACACAACAGTCAACTAACATTCGTTCTGTACTGGAATATTAGATTTTACATTTGTCAATGTTGTAATTTGTGCTCAACTTTTATAAATGCTTTATACATTGATTAAGTAGAATTATCCATGTTTTTCCGTAATTTTCCGTATTTTTCCATACGGAATAAGATTTTTTGGTTCCTGTAAAATACGTATTTTTCCGTAAATGTCCTTAGTTCCATATCTCCAGGATTTTCAACCCTGGTTATAACATGCAGTATTTGAATTGAATAACAAAATGTAAAAGGTTAATTGAGTTGACTTTTGATTTTAAGTAATTTGTAAATATTTTGCAATAGTAAAATATCAATAAATAGTATAAAACTAGCCTTACAATGAATAATGGATAGATTCCATCATTTCTGAATCATACACTTCCCATCAACAAACTTAATTATTAGCCAACTATAAAAGAACAATGGGACATACTAGGGCCTGCAGTAGATCAAATTTGGTCATAAAACCAACATCAGGTATACGCCGTCAAAGGTCATTTACATGGCTCAATCACGGCCCCTGTATACCGAGCTAGGGACATGAAAGACAAAGCCGCCTGAAGTGACAATGATCTATTCAATTCAATATTTCTTTAATGTCCCATATTCGTTCCGTCCATTATGAGTTAACTGGGAGACTCCCTTTGGCACCTGGACAAAAAGATTACAAAAATTTGAAATTGATAAAGCTCGAATTCCGTTTTTTAAGAATCACGCTCGGAGTGATGTACAGTTGAAGTTAGTCTACTTCTATTTGTATAAAAACAATGTTCTAAGCAGTTTCATTATGAGCACTTTTCTTTTACGATGTGCGGTGAAAAACTATTTTAGATTATGTGACTTAGTGTATCATGGAGCGTTTACATTGAATAACACTACAGGCTACTTCGAAAAAGTCAAAAATAAATATAGAATATGGTATTGGTACTTGTGCAACTTTATATTTGCTATTGGTATACCATACTTTACTATTTTTCTACTTGTGCAACTATTCTCAAAGGAACCTCCGTACGGATTTCTGACATCCATACTAGCAATTGTCCAACTTTCAGGCTTTATGTCTATATTGCTTTTTAATTTTCCTATATTCCATTCAGAAGATTACCTGCATGTGTTGAACACATGTCAAAATGCCGACCGATTTTTTTCACGTAAGCTTTTGAAATTATTTTTTCATTTCAGATCCAGCAAACGCAAAATAAATCTCTTACAAAATAATAACCCTGGAGAAATTCTGCACATATTATACTTCTCCAGAACATTTGAGTTTATTCATGGGCGTTAATGATCATTCTGCCACTATAAGGCTAACAACGAATAAAAGATTATGATCAACTGTGAAGAACAACATTCATTGACATTTGGGTATACTAACCATTACATTTTGTTTTCACAGGAATATTTTCGGAAGATTTGCGTGATGACTGTTCGGAAATAGATGTTGAGGGTTTGGTGGCCAATTCTATGATTCTTAACGTTATAAGTATCATTTCAATTGTCCCAACCTGCTTTTTTCTTTTGGACGAACATCCGTTTACACCTATCTTGCAACTATTTTTTCGATCATATTATAATCATTTTGTTATAAAAGCTGTGACCTCTATTATTTCTTTTGTATTGTCAATTTTTGGATTTTTTACAATGCTAATGATTTTGCTTACTGGAATGCAAAATCTCAAATTTGTCAACAAGGTCAATCAGCTTCTAATATCAGCTGCCAAATCATCTCGCAAAACAAAATTATCAATGCCGTTTATCATGTTAGTTTATAAAACGATATACTTGACAAGTGTTATCGGAAACACTGTTACACGTTTTATTCTTCCACCAGCCATGGGAGTCGTATGGCTCGCTCATTTGCTGGTTGTGTTCTTTACTTTAAGATTGCATTATTTGATCAAAATGCCCTTTTATTTGGTATTTCCTTTAGGTTCTATCGTTATTTTAGTTATTGAATATATTGGCTTGCAAAATGTCTCCAAATCACACCTGTATTCCACTGAATTCATTAGAGTATTTTCAACTCTTCCTAACAGTACACGCTTCTCACGTAGAATTGCCAAATCATTTCGTCCCATTCATTTGGATGTTGGACCGTTCTTCAGCTTTAAAAAATCGACATTCGCTACATTCATGTACACGCTTGTTGAGTATACTATAACTCTACTTCTCAGTTTCTAAATGTAGTGAGTATTATATTCACAGCTATGAACACAGTTTGGTTTCGGAGGATGTAGGGGATAAATTGAAAACATGAGGTAGAAATATTCCTTTTTTCGGGTGAAGCGCCAAATATTTGAGGTAATTTAGGCAAAAATCAACGTAAATAAGTAAAAAGGTTTAATTTACAATACTTTTTAGGGTGTAG
This sequence comes from Pogonognathellus longicornis, assembly GCA_034694085.1. Classification (NCBI taxonomy): domain Eukaryota; kingdom Metazoa; phylum Arthropoda; class Collembola; order Entomobryomorpha; family Tomoceridae; genus Pogonognathellus; species Pogonognathellus longicornis. Next base: position 3,101 of record JAQFYB010006477.1, read on the forward strand.
ACCAGGGATGCAATTCTCAAAATTTCCCTTGCAACGCGTTTCCATTTCCCCAAATTTGCCCCGCTCCTGCTTAGGCGGGGCAAATATTTTCTTATTTCCCCAAAATTTGCTCCGCCCCCTGCGGGGCAGGCAATTTTTTCCATTTCCCCTTGCAATCTGGTGTCAAGGTTGCAAGACATTTTGCATCCCCCAAACACGTTATCCCCAATTTATTTTCGGACTGTATAGAGAGGTGGGGGGAAGTTTTTAACTTACAATTAAATGGTGGTACCATATCTGAATTTTAAAATAAGTTTTATTTTTAATTATATATTAAAATACATCGTAATTAAAAATGCAGGCTAATTAAAGAGAAAAGATATCTAGCTCATCATTCTAACAGAGATGTGAGACGGGGATGTTTAATTTTAATTCCCCCCAAATTTCTCTACTATAGGGGTACCAATGCCTCCATTACCTAATTTCCCCGAAAAAATTCCGATTTCTCCATTACCTCATTTTCCCGAAAAAATTCCGATTTCTCCATTACCTCATTTTCCCGAAAAAATTCCGATTTCCCCATTATCTCATCTCTCCAAATTAACTCGATTTCTCCAAAAATTCGCCCCGCCCCCTGGGGCGGCGGGGTAAATTTTTCCACTTTCCCATTCAACCTGTTTGCAAGGTATTTTTTATCCCTAGCGTCGTCCACCATATCAGCGTTCTTGAATGTTTACAGACAATCAATACAAAAATCAATATATCAAATGCACTATAATATGCACAACACACTCATATGTACACACTCATGTATCATACTACAAATCGATTGCTCAGTGTATATTATTATTTTTAAAAGAAACCCAATTAAAGAACATGATTAGTAAATTGTCAGAATCTTGGAAACTCATGTTGATAAAATTATTTAAAAAAAATCATATTACTATCATGTAGTAAATTTTAGTGCTGATTTTACAGAAATTGGGTAAGTATAGATACAATATTTATTATAAAGCAGTTTCAGCCAATCGCCCTTAATATCATTATTAGTCATCGACCATTCCAAATTTGAATTACAATTCAAATTTCGAATGGTATATGAGAGATAGTTGAATATATTCCATGCAATTAACAATTGTAATCAATAATTTTTGGTGAATTGTTTTAAGTGGATCAGGGAAGATTCTATTTCTAAAAAAGCATTGCAGAATACAAATTGAAATCACGGCGATAATCTTGCTACATTTTCTGAGTGAGTATGCATAAATGAAGTACGAATTTTAAAGGGGCAGAGGTTCGGGAAAATAATAATTTATCTAAACAGACGGAGGTTACGTCGATTCAATAGTAAAATTGAAATTCCCTTAAAGTCATAACTTTTACCAAGGATACAAAAGGGAAACCGGGAACCGGGAAGGGGAAATTATAGTTCTAGACAGGAATAAAACGATAGGCAGCCGACGCCACCTTTTGCTAGCATTTGCATTCATCAGCAGTCATTTACCTTTGTGAATGTGTTTGCATTATCATAAAACATTTCTGAAACGCGGTTGGGCAACTTTTGTTCAGCCTGATATTAACACAAGATTATACTTACTTTATGTTCTGCCTGCATATGACATTATATAGCTGGTCAAGGTTGCCAATGCCATTGTCATATAACTCTTTGTTTTACGTGTTTTAATGTTTATATAAGACCTTCTTTGTGAAGTAAGATTTCGTTATCAAAAAATTTCACTAGGTAGATAATTTTGATTGTATGAATTAGTCGTACATGATTTTTTTAGAAGTCGCAAAAAATTAATTTTGAAATTACATTATTAGAGTAAAAGCAGAAAATCGTGCAGCAAAGTGCGCTTGAAATTGGGTGAAGCATGAACTCACGAGCGACTACGGGTGTTATATTATGACGTGTGCAGATTAGCAATATACTCACAAAAGTGGAAAATATGCATAGCACACGCCTTGGCGTAGCTTTTAAATGATCAAATGTCTAGAGATTGTATAGTCCAACCACAAAAAATTGGCGCCTTTTTAAATCTAAACTGGCTTTTGTTACTATGGATAATTAACTTATCAGTTTTAGTGACAGATATTGTTCCAAAAAGGCTGTAATTATTTTGGTTGGACTATCAACTACATAGTCATAACATTCTAACCGAATGCCTTAAAGACAAATCTTGAAAATACTACTTGAAGTTTAGTTAATGAATACAACATTGTAGAATTTTATATAATACAGAATAACCCCTCCAAAGCGATAATATATAACATATTATTACCTGCCTCAAATACTATATGTCGAAAATCACGTTTTTGTTCTGTATTTTTATTTGTCAGCAAATTAAATATTTAAACTACCATCATACATTATTGTAAAAAACAATTGTAGGTTCGCCCATTGCGAGTAACCAAACGTGTCTCGGTTTATTTTTCATCCTAAATAATATTAATATAACAGAGTTATGGGAATCTAATCACAAATAACAGTATATTCTGAATAAGTTGGACTTTTGATCATTCGATAAGATTTGATAAACGATATTACAAGGACTCCTCATTTATCGTGTTGTTATAATAGTTGTAATAGCTGTTATATATCAATCATTGAAATATCAATGTATCATAGTATGAAAATATCAATCATATTTTCATACATGATATCTTACGACAGTAAATAAATTAGATAAACTTTTGCCTACTACCTCCTAAATGTACTAGTATTACTTCTCATAAGCTAAGTAATACGCCTGAATAAGGTTCCCTTTGTCAGCACGACAAAAAATTGTACCAATATTCCAAGTTGATACAAATTGAATTTCATTTGTGTACGATCCACGCTCGCACTGATGTAGAATTGAGCTCCGTGTAATTCGCATGTAGCACTCTTTATTAATTTCTATTTGTATAAAAATAATCCTCAATACAGTTTCACAATGAGCACTTTTCTGTTACGATGTGCAGTGAAAAATCATTTTAGACTATGTGACTTGGTGTACCATGGACCGGCTACATTGAATAACACTACAGGCTATTTCGAAAAAGTCAAAAATAAATATCGGATATGGTATTGGTACCTGTGCAACTTATTAACTGCGATTGCTATACCGTACTTGATTGTATTTCTACTTGTGCAACTATTCTCAAAAGAACCTCCGTAAGGATTTCTATCAACAGTACTAGCAATAATCGTTCTTGCCGGCTTAATTGCTACATTATTCTATAATTTTCCATTATTCTTTATGGAGGATTCCCTACATGTGGTCAACACAGGTCAAATTGCAGACCGACTGTTTTCACGTAAGTAAGCGTTGGGAAATTTGTATTCCATTATTCATCTTATACTTAAAAAATAAGAAAATCTTTTACAAAATAATTCCCCTTGTATACTTCTCCAGAACATTTCATTTGGGTTTAGTTGGGGGAGTGCATAAATATTCTACTACTGTTAAGCTAACAAAGAACAAAATATTAATTACAAATTGTGAAGAAGAACGAAGTAAAAGTGAGTCTATATTTGGAAGAATCCTGTTGGAAAACGGTAGAACTTTTGAGGTGTGTGGGAAAAACCTAAAGGAATTAGTTATGGCCAACATTTTTCAAATAACTAATAAATAGCTTAACCTGCGACATACCCACTACAAAAATCCACATTGTATACCCACGAACCACATTTGTGGTCCCATGTAAATTTCCCACACCACATTTGTGGTCCTAGGGCTTCGAAATCGGCAAAAATTATTGAAAATAACTTTAATTTACAATCAATAAGAAAATGGATTAATTGTTGGCCTTTTATAATCGTTATATCACGAAACATGTAAGTTACACTGAAGTACCACAAATCTGATACACTAAATAACCCAGACGCACAAGTTACACTGAAGGACCACAAATGTGGTTCGTATGGTACGAAACTTTGGATAAGGACCACATTTGTGGTATAGGAGCTAATACATGGGCCACAAAACATTTTTAATTTTAAAAAAATCAGATTTTGACGTAGGTACTTCAAACCAACATTAGCATGTAAATTAATCATTTTGTGACAAATACAAAAAATCCCAGGTAATTAGAGCACAGGGAAACATGAAATAATTTTAGTCAAAGTTGAAAAACTACAAATGTGGTCCAGTCGGTATGTCGCGGGTTAATCAGAAAACCCAAATGTAAACTACCGGTTGATATTCAATAGTGGTAATAGTAATATCACGGTAAATATTTAGCTCTCACTTTACCCCTCACACACAAAGATAATTCACATCATGCGCGTAGCAAAGGTGGGTACACAGGGTGCACGTACATCTCCCAGAACCAGCTGTTATGAATATAAAACTGCAAAAAATCGTAAAAATGCTGGCGTTAAGCGCAAATACATTGAATTTGATTTTAATCTAGGCTTAATTTGACTAAAAGAGGGGCGGACAGAATGGCTTGAAATTTCATGGAACCAGAAAATCCCCCAAACTTTAATATGTGATTGATAAATACCTCCTGACTTAGTTTGAGTAGGGAAGGAAGACCCGATGAAACCTAGGTCACCCAGTTATATAGGGTCAAAGTTTGTATTTTTATCATTTTTTTTAGATAAATATGGCTCTAAGTGCTGTAACATAGACACAATGGGTCAAAACAGGTACAAGTGGGGTATCAATCGACTCCTAATGAACAGAAGAACAGTTTAAAAATGCTAAATCTACACTACCCCCCCATTTGGAGAACCAATCTCAATGCACCCCCAGGGGTAAAAATTGCAAGAAAGACAACTTCTTTTTTTACCCCAGAATTTTATCTATATTACAATGTTGAACAGAGTTTTTAGAGAAACGTAAACTGGAATAGGATGCCTCAAATATTTGCGAATAGAAACCGGAGCGGTTATTGTTAGGCCATGATTGTTTTGTTAACTACTATTGTACTAATAACAATAACCATTGAGCTTTAAGGTAAACTGACCACTGCTACAAAACAACATTTTGTTTTCACAGGAATATTTTCGGAAGATTTGCGTGATGACAGTTCGAAAATCGATTTTGACGGTTTGATGGCCAATTCTATGATCCTAAACTTCATAATTATCATTTTAATTGTTCCCACCTGCGCTTTCCTGTTAGACGAACATCCTTTTACACCTGGCTTGCAATTATTTTTTCGATCTTATTATAATCATTTTGTTATAAAACTGATGTGCTCCATTGGTGCGTTTCTAGCATCGATTTTTATATTTTTTACAATGTTATCGATTGTGCTTGTTGGAATGCAAAATCTGAGCTCGGGCAATAGAATTTGCTATCTTCTAATATCTGCAGCCAAGTCATCTCGAAAAACAAAATTATCAATGCCTTCTATCATGTTAATTTATAGAACGATGTACTTGTTAAGTGGCATCGCAAATTCTTTTATACGTGTTATTTTTCCACCTGGCATGGGACTCACATGGATTGGACATTGCTAATTGTGTTCTTTACTTTAAGATTGCGTTATGTTATAAAAATGCCCTTTTATTTGCTATTTCCTTTTGGTTCCGTCGTTCTATTGATTCTCGAATATTTTGGCTTGAAAGATATTTGCAAATCACACCTCTATTCCACTGAATTCATTAGAGTGTTTGCAACTCTTCCTAACAGTACACGCTACTCCCGCAGAACTGCAAAATCATTTCGTCCCATTCATTTGGAAGTTGGACCGTTCTTCAGCTTTAAAAATTCGACTTTCGCCCCATTCATGTACACACTCGTTGGTCATACCATAACTCTCCTTCTCAGTTTCTAAACGTAATGAATTGTATGCTAATAAACATACCCAGGTACTGGTTTCTGAAGGAGGATTAAACTCAAAACATGATATAAATAAAATGTTTGGGTTAACCGGAAAACATTTGAACAAATGTGGACAAAAATCAACATAAGTAAATAAAGAATGCCTTATTTACAATACTTTCTGAAACCGTTGCCCACCAAGCATTATTAAATGAATACATACATTGAATGCAAAATTAACGTAAAATATATGAAATTCGCTATTTTATGACATTTTTTATGGATTGCATGTGGGAATAATTGTTCCGATTCTTGGCTACTCCAGGTAATATATTATTTAGCGACACAACATAAATCGGAGCACACACTCGTGGGACATAGTACGCTTAGAATACTTAATCCGACTGCTAATAATATACACATTTATTTCTTCGCTAGACAGGATTCAAAGAAACCAACAGACTATGCACAATTTTACAGCTATTCCCACATACTTAGTTGTAATTATGTTTTTATATATTGTGTGATAATATTGTTTGAAATAAATTCAACAAAACAAACTTCCTTCATGGTTGAAACCATAATTCATGCTATACTATTACTGCGATTAGGTTTGCATAAAAAGTCATATAATGAAACCCTAACAAAGCCCAACGGAGCGATTGTTTTCCTCACCTTGCCGTACCAGGACTAATAAAGTTATTTTTTCAATCAAACAAAAAATGATGTCACTGTGGCTTGTGCAGAGGGAGGGCAACTGCCTCAACAATAACGCCATGAACCCTGCTTGTAGTATACACTCTACCTCAGCCACATTTTAATATCGTTTACTAGGGTTTATTATATTGTTTGTGTACCTAGTGTGTATGTGTTTATTCTTATAAAACTCTCAGAAACAATGTTCACAAAGCCAAACATATATATTATTTCCTTTCATAAATAATATTAATGAACAAAATTTCTGGGAATCTAATAAACAAAGCTTACAGAATAATGTTATGAATAAGTTGTGACTCATAATGATTGTATTGATGGAAGTATTGATAAACGATATTACAACGACTCCTCATTTTTCGTGTAGTTATAATAGTTGAATTTATATAGTAGATCACTCATTCATTTTATAAGATAGCCTACAACAGTGTCAACAGTTTAATAAATTCAAATGAACCTTTACCGATTGCAAACCACTAAATTCAGTTTGACTAGTATATTCTCATCAGCTAAGTGATACGTCTGACGAAGTTTCCATTTGGCAGCAAGACAAAAAATTGCTCATTTTGATCTACAAAGAATTCAATTTGTTTACGATCTAGGCGCGGAATGATGTATAATTGAGCTGGATCTACTGCGCCTGTGCTACTCTTAATTAAACTATATTATGTGCATAAAATAAAATTCTATACAGTTTGACAATGATAACTTTTCTGTTACGATGTGTAGTGAAAAATTGTTCTAGATTATGCGACTTGGTGTATTACGGACCGTGTACATTGAATAACAATACAGCTAGGCTACTTCGAAAAAGTCAAAAATAAATATAGAATATGGTATTGGTACCTGTTCAACTTATTTGCTGCATTGTTATCCTGTGCTTGATTATATTTTTGCTTGTGCAACTATTTTCAAAGGAAACTCTGTACGGATTTCTATCATCTATACTTAAGATTTCTTGCATGTGTTGAACACAGGTCAACATGTAAATGTTTTACAATAAGATAAAGCCCATATACACGTTTCTATATAGAACATACATATTGTAGTATTATTACATTGTCTATATTATATTATAATCTATAGTCTATAGTCCATAATATGGTCTGGGTATAATTTTATATTATATTGGAGTCTAAATATTGTATGACTGTTTTGTATGACGGTTACCATAGATATATTTTTCGATGATTCAATACCTTTGGAGACATTTGAGCGACTGTTGTAATATGTTGACAGTTTGTAAAGCCTGTAATAATATAACATCCAATCTATTCATTCAATACATCATCTTTGAATAAAAATTAATGTTGTAAGTAAAGAAGGTATACTGTCACCTAAATCAACTAATTGAAAACACCTGCTTATTATAGATTCGTGCGTTAGATGTACATGAAAACTATTGTATACCATTCAAATATTTCAATTTTCCTGTTACTCATAATGTGTGTTAATGTTAATTTACATCTTATATCCTTATGTGAACCTTACCTATACGGCTTACATATTTATACACTAGGAGTAAAACATACTGTATTCATACTTTATTTCGTCCACATTAAAATTCACATTCTATATGGATATCATGTTGTGGGTATGTATGTATATAGATAAACATATACCATATCCATATCACATCCAGTGGCGTATCCATTCTGCATTCTGGGGTGCACGCACACCCCCGGAAGGCGTTTGCTATCTCAAAAAATAGCTTATTCTACCATAAAAGTTCAAAAATTTGGAAAAATGGTTCTACGTAATTAGTGAAGGTATGCTCAGCCACCCCTCTGGATACGCCACTGATCACATCAGGTTGATATGATAAATTTACATAACTTTTCCATTGTTTTTTGGTCACATCCCTTCCTATCACACATCTTAACTGAAAATATGGGATGGTATGGATATGATATTTATTAGTATGATATTGGGTACAGCTGTGATGTAGTGCAAAGGGGGTAGTAACCAATATTCCTAATGTACGTGTAGTATCTGTGAAGCTGACTGTAGTTCTATATACCTTCTCATTATCGTTGTAACGTTGTACTATGTTAGCAGCATAGGTTTAAGTTAGTTTATCGACATTGATTTGTAATGATTTGAAATGTGATCGATTAAAGATATATACTGGTCAATAAAACCTACTACTACTATATTACAAAAGCCGTGCCGTAGTTTATAAATGAAAAAATGTCGAGGTTGTAATCATAACATGTTTTGAAAATAACGTATGAAGTTTTGTTTCAGAATACAAGATTGGGTAAATTAGTATAGATAATACTGAATCAACCCCTCCAAATCGATATTATAATATTTGTATCGCAAAAGTTATGTCTAGTTGTTTTGTATTTTGATTTGTGTTCTTTTACCTGGCTACATAAATAATACTAATGGAAAAGAAATCTTGGAATCTGATCTAACCACGAAAACTTACAGAATATCATCGTCTTAATCTTAAAAAGCGGCAAGTTGATTTCATATATCTTAAAAATCCGACAACTTATTTTCTATATCTCAAAAATGCGACAACTTATTTTCTATATCTCAAAAATGCGACAACTTATTTTCTATATCTCAAAAATGCGACAACTTATTTTCTA
>JAQFYB010006478.1:0-12150 GCA_034694085.1 Pogonognathellus longicornis
ACACCTACATTCATTGTCATTTGTAGCTGTAATAAATTAATGTAATCCATCAGTCACAATTTGACCACCCTGTACATACAGGAATATGTATACACTATATATACACTAAGAACGCACATGTATAATCTTTTATACCCATACATAGCGTAAACACACAATTCGTTTTCATTTTCATCACAATTTGTAATATTTTATGTTAAGATGAGCTACAGCGAGCTTGCCGTTGGCGTAAACCATGTCGGGTAAATGCCCGGCCCAAAACCTAATTCAAAATTCAACGAAAATATTTTAAAATGCTGTGTGTGCACAGTCTTGCACACAATTTATGTTAATACAGGCTTAGGCTGAGCTGCAAAGTAATACAACCAAGTTTCTTACATAGAATTAGAAGCACATTATCTACTTACTTGCCTACCTACAAGATACTTGCTTTGTAACAATATAATACTTGTGTGTGTATATGTGTGTGTGTAATATACACAGATAAATCTTCCCGTTGAATTCAATCTCTGCCCACGTAAAATTCAAATGATCTAATCTGCTGCGTTTTTATACAAACCAGTGTAAAACATTAGCTATGTATATCACAAAGTGCTTTAGCCTACCATACTACAGTACATACAAGAAAAAGACACACTAAAATATTATTATATAGATGTATAAGAAAAAATTAAAATTGTGTGTGTATTCATGTAGCACAAGCACACTTTACACAGACACTAAAGATACTCGAGTATATTTTAATACGTGTAGTATATACAGATGCATTAGAGAAGTTATTGTTTCATGTGTAAAACTTGAGTAGTATGGTAAAACACACGTTTAAGTTTAGTAGGAAAGGAATAAGACAATGTTTTTAGTATGTAAATGTGTACATGGATTGTTAAAGTATGCATTTGATATAAAAGGATTGTTGTATGTGGTGGAGTTGAATGGAGTACATCAGTCATATAGGACGAGGATGCATACAGAGTGATGTAAGCACAATGCTGTAGCTGCCACAGACACAGACTGCACCTTATTTTGATTATTCTTGTGAAATGAAGTCACTTGACTTGACATTGGCGTTTACCTCGTCTAAACTTCTACTAACCCGCACCTTTTAACCTAAACCTTTGTATTAATATTTTTGTACTCCACCGGTGTCATTTTTCCAGCCTGAGACTCATGTGACAGTTATTGTATGATAAATAACCCTGTGCATCACCATGTCTTTCATTCCTCACCGATTTATTCACGACTAACGAGCAGTGTAAATTTACCACATTCTCATGCAATGTGTAATGTGTTTTTAGTGTTTACATAATATTGTAGTAATACACAACACTTATTTTCATTCTGTGGAAATTTCACTGTTTGTTACCCAGCTTTGTGCACTTGCGACTAAAAATGTAATTGAATTCATTCATAGTAATGGAATTTATTTATGTTGGTGATGATGAGGTTCAAGGATCAAAGAATTTCACAGTTGAAATCAAATTTGACAAATTGCTTTGCGCTTCAATATACTGGGCTCTCTTTTATATGAATGTAGATTTGACGGGTAAATATTATAGTCTTATATCGAATCATAAATAAAATAAAATGCATATATTATACAGGCATATGCGTAGTATGTTGTGTAAGTGTACATTGAGAATTTATGTAGTAGCTACCTACCTATGTAGGATTCACAATGTACAACAGGTACTTTTAGGTAGCCAACACCAGTCTGTGGTTAAGTAGCAGTTAATTTACTACTTCCACTAAAAAATATTTACATACACTACTCAAGTGTTTCTTGAGACATTAGACTTATAGAGGTACTCGAGTAGACGGGATAGTTTTTGCTCTACATGTATCTATTATAATTTCGATTATTTATTTAGGCAGAGTTCTGGACAAGGTGCCTTAAAAGGTGAAACGATGATCAGAGCTGATTTCGAGTCAGCTCTCGGTGCTACTACTCAATACAAGTGCAAGAATTATTCTACAGCTCACACACACCACACACAAATGCATACTAAACATGTCTTTTTATTTGTTCCGAATCGTTCAAGAAAAATATTAAACGCAGGGTTAAATTCTATTTCATATTTGTACTGCAGATCAGCAGTTGAGGTTGTGTGTCCATTTATTTAAACGAATATAAATGCAATTACAAATTATTTGTTCGTTTACACATTGCTTGAAAATATCAACTTTGAATCAGATTTTATTGTGTAACAAATGAATAGGTGTTTTGTTGCCATGTAGATGCAAATAATTATTGAAGTTTCGAAATAAGAACTGCATTTCGTTATATGCGTATTATTTTTTATGCTTTCTGCAATTTATGTCAGTCTTTCAATGTGTTATTGCATACGATTTTATTTTGTTTTTGTACTTTCTTGATTACATGTGAGGATGTCTTTGATGAGAATCATAAAAATGCCGATTTTGCGTCTTAAAGCAATAATATAAAAGTGCATTTTTAATCGGCATGATTTTTTTCGACGAAGTTGTTAGGTACTTGTTGCTATATACGTTTTTACAATAGAACCCGGTACCTCTTCATACAAACGTCAGTCAGACACTCTTAAACTACAATGAGATGTCCAGGTGCGTATTATTAATTGTGTTAGTAAGTAAAGCAGACGCCACTATTGAGAAATTAAGCCAGACCATGCCCTGTAATAATGTTATCTGCGAACCAACTCAAAACTTGATGATGCAAAGATGAAACTAAAACTACCTAATATTTACACTTAGATATTCTTTTACACTTTGCTAGTATTAATATCTATTCGCAAATGAAAGATCTTAACTAGGTAGGTTTATTCAGTATATTATTACAAAAGCGTAGTCTTATCATATTTTAGCTTGTTATGAGAATGAGAAAAGTCTGGAAATAATAATAATTCTATGTAGATAAATCTTGTGAGCGTATCAGAACACAAGTATATGAATTTAATATGTACCTCTTATTCTGTCTTGTCTCTACCTAAAAATATGATCTTGACATAAATAATCAGCAACTCGTACATAGGTCTGGAACTCAATGTTTGCTGTGTATCATCCTCCTAGTACTCGAAAAAATAATTTGCATACAAAACCCAACAGTTGTGTGCACGGATATTGCATTGTGGTAAATAATAGTGAAAAGCAGACGTATACCTGGTTGAATAAACTAAAGGGCAACAGAAATCCATAAAGAAATTACCTCTCTCTCTCTAAAAATAAAAAATAGTTAGAAAATCTAAGTTTTTTCATTTCTTGCGTAGAATCCAAAACCACGCCAACAATAAGCAATTGAGTTTCGGTTTGACTGTACGTAGTAATATTCACCTTGCACATACTACCTTGTGTATAGGTACACGTATTTTTCCAAGTTAGTGTATTTGAAGTAAGTAGTTCATTCCAGTGGTAAGGTAGCTTTTACTTCGCACATGGCGATACAGATGTATAGATGCACGTTGTTATTTTACATTTTATAAAGTTAGCTTGAATTGCTGCAGACGAGAGAGGAATTTACATATACACGAAACACGACAGTGAAGACGAGAGCTTGGAGAAATGTCTTTTTCCTTATATAGACTTGGTTTTAATTAATGACACTGCGGTTTACTTTACTTCTTCAGAGGAAAACAGGTTCCTTCTGATTTACCTTCTCGTAAATAGTTTTTCAGCTCGCTTTATTTATTTGCTCCCCTATAACTTCCACTTTCGTTATTCATATCACAATATTACCACTTGATAATAAATGCATATCATAAGCACTTAAATACAATATTATGAACCAACTAAATTACAATGTAACTTTATAACACATATACACGTATACACACATAGATACTATTTAGATATATGTATCATGCTTCTAAAGTAAAGTCGCATTGCTATCTCTTTGCTTTTTCATACCTGAACTAACCAGTGTCTCCAACAGCAGTCAACGATGACTTTGACGCAGTTGGTATGTACTACCTATACATTTCATCCCACGCATTCATAGCTCACAATACACTTAAACGTTGTTAAAAAATCTAAAATGACTTTGCACAAATTGTTAGTGGAAGAAATTGTAGATTGATCGTACCCACCATATTGTTGATGGCAAGTTTACAAATAGTCAGTAGAACAATTAATTTATTCATAAACAGGGAAATAATTGGTTAGACAAATACAAAAAATAATTTGATCATTCATACAATTCTCACCAAATCTCAGCTACACACAAATCTCTACCTACTTATTAAATGCTTTTTAATTATGATTTTGTTAATATTATGCAACAAAATTAAATCCGTTAAGTGCAACCGATATCTATGCTAAAAATATACCTACCCAATCGCAAATGCTTTAAAGCTAACCTCATCCTGTACCTGCATCAACATGACAAACATTTAATTCTCCTGCATGTAAATTGAAATACTTGTCACTTTGTAACATAATATATATTATAGTATTTGTTACTCTCAATGCAATAAACAGGTAGGTAAACCTGTATGACTGTATCTACACTGTGTAAACATGTACAAAATAATAGTGACAGCAAATTAATTTTCCCAATTACAAAATATAAGTCCCGTTTAGCCTAGTTACACTGTATTTATATAACACTACATACAATTAACACACGTAACACACCATCATGAAGAATATTGAAGGTCCCTGTAGCTTTGTCCCTTGTAATTGCCTGAGAGCGTTCTACTACGCGTCAATCAGAAGAGGAATCCAATCCTGGAATGACGATAGAGACGCGTAGTACAAAGAGAGAAAGAGGGTCCCTAGCATTGTACATTGTGATTCTGTAATCTCGACTTCGAGTCTATATGATCGACTCTCCAGTTAAGTTCAGTTTGAGTTCAGCAGGGCATTCCGGTTGACAATGATGGGCGTGAGTGCTATTTTGATTTCTTTATGTGCTTGTACACATTCTATCTCTCTCATTGCTTTTTAATACACACAACACAACACATTGCATCCCTCTCGTCCATTTCATATACATACTGATACATAGGTACATACAATTTACACACAAACACACACAACGGCTATACCAAGTAAATATTTTATAGTTTTACTCTACTCTGTATACTGTGTAAGTAATAAGTAGTTAGAGACCTACTATGTGTATGTGCATACCTATTACTTTGATACTTATTCAATTGCATTGTATAGTTTGAATTGTACATTGTGTGTTCTGACGTATAGTTTTTATGTTGGTTTGATAGGAGATGCATAATGTTGGATTGCATGCCGGCAACTCTACTGACCAAGCCCTGAGAGAGTGCTAAGGCCAAGCCTGAATTTGGAATGAAATGACGTGACGTCTCAAAATCTGTGTGTGTGTTTTCAATGTATGTATATTGCTTTTAGCGTACTGTACGTATACAGTACACACAACTTTGCTTTACTTCGATGTTAATGCTCTATGAATAATATCAGCTTTAGCAGTAATATTATAAAATTCTAACGTATATATTGTATGTGTATATTCTCTATGCTTCTGTGTCTGTCTAATCTGAGCTTTAAGCTTACAAAAGGATTTTCATCTCATCTCTGGCTTACAATAACTTATAAACACACATTTTGGTTTTCTATTGTAATAGTATGTGCATAAAGTCATAATAATGTATGCAAGTGCCAAAGTGTTTCTTTTCTACATAAGTATAAAGATGCACCTTAAAGAAAGAAGACACTCTTCTTGAGAGTATTCGTTAGTGAAAATTGTGTAGGTATACACTCTAGACAGTTAAATGCTAAAGGAGCGTTGAATTTTACTTATAAATGAACATCGTATATTAATGCAAATGTAACCCGAAGGCAAAAAAATTTAAGTTTGGGAATTATGCCTTGGTCTTCAGATTCAGACAGAGAGAAAGAAACGAGAGAATAATGAATATATACAGTCTTTTTTACTAAACAGTGATTCTTTCTGAGTGAGTAGACTTTAATGCACGGGAATTACACTATTACTGTTTTAGGTCGGGCTCTTGGCCTATAACTGATGGAGTGACTTGTGTCGTGTGTGTATGTAATACATGTAAAAAATATTGGGCTTTGTTGCATTATTTTATTATTATTATTATGAGTTTGTAGGTAGACTTTTGGTTATAGGTTCTTGTTCAGTTTTTTGATTAGATAGGTTTGTTTGATGTGGTGTGTAAAAGTAGTAGGAGTATTAGGATTGTAGTACAAAGATGAGTATGTGGAATATATAGTTAAATATTGTACGTACAGATATGTGTATTGTTATTTGGGATTTGGCTTAAAATTTAGAGTGAGGGTTGAAATGTGTATGTCGTGGTTGATATTGGTAGTGATATATGGTAGGAACGAACCGTGTGTAGTTTAGTTGTAGTAATTACTGTATGTGTGTTAGATACGGCTTAAAACTTGTGCCGGTTACTCGTACAAGTACTGGTACTAGGATAGCATGATTTTTCTGTGCAATCGTCATCGTCAAGTAAAGGCCAAGCGATGTTGGTCCGTCCGCAGTGATTCGTCCATGTGTGTATGTATTTTATGTATGTGTTGTGTAGGATGAAGGAAAACCAGGCGAGCCTGAAATGAACGAGACTCTCAGTCATTCTATGGAACCCTAGGGCTCCACATATCCGTCTCAACTTGAGTCAAGCCCGTAGTTCATACACTTTTCGATACACTCACATACTACAGCTACAGACGGCTTTAGTATGCTGCAGAGTGTGTGTGAGACTGGAACTTATTATTATTAGTCGTAGTATAATGTATTGGGATACATAGATCATAGTAATACTATTTTTATTTGGCAGATTCATTTTATTTTCAATGTATTACTATTAAAGGACTGTTAAACAGGATATGAGTTCAATTAAGTAGTAGTGTTTTACAGTTAATATTAATATTTGAACTGAAAAAAATAATTTCTAGCAAAAATGCGTCAAAAACTCAAGAAATTCTTTCGCAAGTTTCACATTCCACGATTATCATTAGGATCCCGTGGAGCTAGTGGGGTTGAGAACGACATCGGAAGTAGTACAAGTGGGACGGGTGTTGAAAAGAAAATTCAACAAGGACAATGCAGTAGTAGCAGTGCTAATCAACAAGGAACAAGTTCAAGTAGCATTAGTAAAAAACTCACGAAATCCAAAAACACTTCTTCCTCTTCATCGCACAAGTCTAAAAATCAAACGGAGCAAGATAAAAGATTTCTTCTCCAGCAGGAATGGTCATATTCCTCCTCAGTGTCATATTCTTCAGTACACAGTGCACGAAAGTAAAGTCGCAACTAATGACTTTTACTTTTAGTCTGAGAAAAACTCTTCTATTATTATCTTAGCTATAAAGCTGCATGTGAATTCAGTACTTTACTCTAGTAGAAAAGCTGCTATTGTTTTACGTGTATGTGTTTTGTAGTGTTCTAGTAATAGCTTTGGAGATTTCTTGCGCATATTACATAAATCCACAGAACACACATAAAAACTAATCTGGACGAAGGCGGAAATGCATTTGATTACTAAATGGAACAATCTACACTCTGATTTGTGCAGAAAACATGGAAATTGTAAAAGAAATTAATACCGGAAGCTTTTTGCACTGTGGTTTCATCGGATGTGGGGAAATTGCTTACAGTTGCGAATTTTATTTGAGTGTGTTGTACTTTTTCTTCAGAAAACATTAGCATACTACCCTAATACACTTGTACACACAGATAAACTAGTATCAGTGTTTTAGTAATGCTCTATTGATGTGTATGAACTCTCCAAGAACAACAACCACCTGTTGCGTGAACGTGCTTCTCTATACAATACAACATACTCTGCTAGTAAATAAAGTGTTTTCTACAATCTCTCTTGTCTGTATTTTGTATCGCATATCGTAGTGTACAACACATAAAATATAAACCAGTAGCGGAAAGAGAATAAGTTTCCTTTAAAAAATAAATGCACACTTTATACAGCAAATTTTGTTAGTAAAGAACACTGCAGAAAATGAACAAGTTTACTAGGTAATCGCACACTGTATGTATGTACTACTTACAAGTAATACTCTTCTTATGCAAAAATACCTGCACAAATCATTATTGTTGTTACTATACCTATCTAGCTACACTAGGAATAAAAACAGATTTAATTACCACGAACGAACTTTGAGATAATTAAAGACAGCTATAATTCCCGTGCGTTACAAGTTTATTAAAGATACAGCAAGCAAGTTATATCTTACTATCGAGAAACAAGTTGAAATTTTAATTGTCTTATGTATTCAGAATATATCCAAAAAGATAAAACAATCTTATCCGCATTAGTTTAGCACGAGAAAAACTCTACAAAGATATTAAATTAATTAAACACACACAATTCTTTAAGCATAGTAAGTTATTACTATACTTATAACAGCTCAGTCACACTTAGAAATATTTAAACACGATTAGCGATCAGATTAACAATTTAGATACGAAATCTCATGCTAATGCACTTGGAAACAAAGATAGCGTCTTGTTTCATTCAATTGTTGTATAACAAACACAATCTGAAGGAAAAGTAAAGAGGAAAACTCACTTGTCTCAATTTAATCGTACATTCTGTCGTTTTGACCATAGTGCTCTGCTAATTCTAATTGCAATACGTACAGAGTCAACAAGAAAAATATTATCAGGAAAACAAACGTTGACAACGACAGAGCCATCAAAGAAAGACGCGGTTGGAGCTACAAGTGTTGATGGACACGAAGTAATGAATTGCTTTGGAAGAATGGGTCAACAATTCAACACAGACCACAGTCACAGTGGGTCATCGTCATCTTTCTTAACAACACCAGTGTGCAATTGCAATAATAAATATGTTAATAATACAAACGATGATTCCCAGTGTCATTTGTTTGGAAATGTTGCTTGTGATGGATCTGCTATGAAAATAATAGACAAGGAAATAAATGACGTCATCAGTGTCGGCATTGACAATTCCATTAACCCCGGCGACAACAACTCAAAAAATGCGAGGAATGGTCCAAAAGACAATAATGACAGTAGCAATACAACCAGCAATAGAAAAAACAGTACAAGGGGATGCAAAATACAAATAAACAGTTGTAGTAATAGCAATAGTAGGAATAATTGTAGTAGTAGTACTAGTAGTAGGAGACTGAGGAACAATAATGCTGCAGATGCAAATAAGTCAAATGAGGATGTGAACATTAATGTTAATGTTTCGTATAGAAGCTTCTACTACCATCACATTGTTCAATATGGCTTGTACTTTTTCAATGGGCACAAAAATCCAAAAACACAATTTGAAAGTTTCAGCAAAGTGCTCAGGATTTTGGCAATTTTAGTGTTGAGTGTTTTGTTATCAAGTTACCCGCATGGAGTTGGCTGTGTGCGGCAGCAAGATAATAACCTCATACGAGGAAATGCTCTAAGAGATCATGACAATTCGGATCAAGGAACAAATTCATTACATCAACATGCAACGCACAGAGCAAATTTACAGGCATCCAATGCCAATCTCAGCTTTCTTGATGACATCGAGAAAAATTGCCCCAAATATTGTGCGGGTCAAGCACAGGTAACAAAATAACATTTTTATCACCATTTTTCAGCGGAACACCTAGTTTTAGTTACTACAAAAGATATTTGTATTAGAAAGACATTTTTGTAGGTGGATTTATTATTATCAATATTTGTACATAGTTATAATACATAGTTACAGTATAGAATACCTTTACTTTACTATCAAAAAAGAATTATTGCTAGCAAAAATGCGTCAAAAACTGTTTGTTGTTTCAAAAAGGTAGTATTTTTCATAAATACGATTTTGTTGAAGGTGAAGGATTTTAGTAGTTAGGTACCTTTGGTTTTCGGAGGGTGATTATGTGACAATGTGTGAGCACAGAATGTTTTATTACATGACAAATAGAAAAAAGTGTATCAAGGTAGATAGATGCACAATGAATTCATGGTTGGAAGATTTCCTTGAAGAGTGTGATGTGATAAATTATGACATTGTGGTAATGTGCAGGTGTAAGTAAAGTAGGAGGACTGTATGGGTATGACACGATTTCAGTAATGAGTATAGTTGAATGAAACCGAGTGTAAAATAAAATAAAGCTTCCTTCACGACGGTTTTTATTGCAGTAGAACTGGAAATGAGATGAGAAATAGACCGGAAGCTCAAGATCACGGTTTTCCTAAGAAAATAATAATATTGTTGAGTAATGATATCATTAGAAGAATAGGTAGGTACTTTTTGTCATAAACCATTGTGTTGTATTACGAAACGATTCTCTGGGGACAAAGAAATACACAATCATGTTTTCTTAGTTCGGCTTACTGATTATAGTGTTATTACGATATGCACCTGAGTGTTGAAACTCATTCACGAATTGCTAATTCTATTGTGTTCACGGATTCAGACTAAATCCTTAAAATTACAACCTAAGCTTTATTGCAATCCTGCATTAATTCTTACAATCAGAGCGTTAGTATTTTATTCTGGTCTGTTTGCGGTGACAGTTGAAATATCATTGATATCAAGAAATTTCATTAACTAAAATAAATTACAGATTTATGATTCCTCTATTTGTAAGTACTAATAATTAAATAAGTTTCAGATTGAATAATTTACTTATTATTAGTTCGATTGAAAATGTCGTATCAAAAAAGTAAAAACTATAGACAACATTTCATGCGAGTTGCGATTAATTTACTAATCACAATAATCATTTCTTAAATGTAATGATAACTTTTTTATACAAGTAAAAATTAAAACATAATTTCTGCAGTTTGCGTTTGGTTGAATTTGTATGATCAAGCTATAAAATGTAGTATGGTTCTTGTGAAGAGAGTATTACTGTATCAGTATATGATATAAAATTTGATTACAAACTTGTTGGTGCTTTTGGAATTAATGAAGCGTACAATGTCATAAAATGCGGAACATAAGGAAACAATTATTGATGGCATATTCATGTCAAATAATTGATGTTCCACAAGTTTTAGTTCACCTTGAGCATTGCTGAATGATAATTAGAATAATTGTAGTTGAAACAAAAATTACATAAACAAGCAGTTGTTTTCAGTTTAAATCCTGACATGTTAGCACCAAACCAATTCAAATAATACACAATTCAAATCTACAGAAATTTTTTTGCAACCCATATCGGTAAAATCATTAGCTTCGTAGTTCACAGTTCATAGTTCAATTTATTTCAAGTTCAACAAATCAGTAGAAAGTACAAAGTCTACTTTCCATGCAGTTATTACTACACCAAAAGTATGTACATTAATGGCACATGTAGTCTCAGCGTGTTTTGCTCCCATTAAAAGCCGAGTTTATACTCAGAGTGGATATCAGCTCGTGAAAATATTTCTCACCTTTACTTTATTTATATCAAAGATTCAGATCTGAAGGTTAAATTGCCCTGCATTTTCTTATGTGTGTACTCGTAATGATTCGCACTGTATTAATAACTAAATCATTCTAACTGCCTTTAAAACACATTTGGAATTGCTTGAAATAATATTATAGTTTATAGGAAAACGTCCACCATGGCATGTTGCATAATCTATATTTCAATTTACCTGAATATGTGTTTTAGCATACGTGCATGTACACATAAATATATTTCCGTGATAAAATCATAACATAAACATGTACTATGATATAGCAGTTAGTATTATAAGGTCATTTTATTATTCAACATTAAAACTGCCTTTTCCTAGCTAAAAACTCATGCTTTTATACGTACAGCTATAAATATATTTTGTATACATAGTAGAATAATGGATTTCATTCTTTCACCTTATACTAAGGTAATTTAAATTATTATTTCGTGGTTGGTTCTATACTTTATATACATAAAAATGGTTCATGATAGTCAAACTAATATTATATTTTTATGTATTAAAATGTGAATGCGCAGATGTGTGATCTTTCCTACTATCTGTTGTTGTTCAGCATAAGAGTGTGACGTGAAGAGTTCAAAGTTCAAACAATATTGTATACAAATGGCAATGTTTCTTTGCATACCATTAATTTGCCCAATCCAATATAGTAGGAGTAAGCAAGAGTAATGGCGTATTATAATTTATTTGCAGAGTGGAATTTTAAGTTTTTATCAGTTTTATTATTGGGCAACTGGCAGAACAACTCGAACGTAGCCTCAAGGGATTGGAGTTGGAGCCCTCAAGTCTACCTTTTTTATCAA
>JAQFYB010006479.1:0-12149 GCA_034694085.1 Pogonognathellus longicornis
TTTTTTGCCAAACCGAACATTGCTTTACTCTAATTAAATCTTCAATAAAAATAATTATGGGTTTTAGCGTATTAATACATGATTCAGTAACACAATGCACTTGTTTTTAATTTTTGTCAGCAATCTTCATCAGAAGAAAAATTAGGTTCATTGATGATTGTTTCTATTCGAATGGAATAAAACTAAACGTTTAAAGCGACAGAATTCCAATTGTTTTGTTATAATATTATTAAAATTGTAGAGGAGCCCCAAGCAGTTTTGAGGGGTAGGGGCCCCAAAATGTACGGTTAGGCACTGACGATAGCAATTGGCCTTTGCCCCTGGATATAGGCTAGTTCTCTCTGATATGTCGAGGGATAAATAATAGGTGAATAATTGATTTAATTAAATTATCAATTTAATGACCTTCTTGAAAGGGTTGACAATTAATAATAGAATATTTCACGAGGCATATGTATGATCAAGCGGCAAAAATAATAATTTTTTCAAGTGAATTTTTCAATTAAAATTTGTTAGTGTTGATGTGTACAAATTAAGGCAATTGTGAATAGGAATCTCCTTGAATGGAAACTGTAGTTCAATAGTTCAAATTTATTTCAAGTGTAGTTTAACAATCAGAATAGTATCTGTTTTTTAATTAAAAATAACGGGAACATGCTACAGTGTTGTAGATGGTCCACTCCCAATACAAGCCAGGTCATTATCAATATTCAGTCATATATAAAAATTGTCTTGAGGGCTTCATCATGTTGATTGTAGCATTGTTTATTATCCACGTCCCCCAGGGCAACATTTTTCATCCTTTCCAAAAATACCAGCACAGTATTTCCAATCTCCTGTTTCAGTTCCCCGAGGACAGTGGCTTGGAATTTGATGAACTTGACATCCCGTCCAAACACAACCCTCCCTAAAAATTTTTATTTTATTAGGCAAGCTGTGTTAAGGTTGGCTTGGAGGATAGATGATCATTTCGTTTATTAAATGAAACATCTCTTAGCCGGAAACTTATTAAGGAAAAAACTATACTTGGATTAGTGAAGAAAATGTTGCTCTACAATATTGTAATTTCAATTTTTTAAAAAAAGTTAAAATATAGAAGCCTTTAGATTTTGAAATTTTGAAATTCGAAGGTTTTTCAAAATCTAAAGGCTTCTATATTTTAACTTTTTTTAAAAATTTGAAATTACAGTATTGTAGAGCAACATTTTCTTCACAAATCCAAGTAGTGTTTTCCTTAACAAGTTTCCGGCTAAGAGATATTTGATTTATTAGGCGAAATGATCATTTATCCTCCAAGCCAACCTTAAACCCATTTGTAACAACCTTACGGATTTATGTGGGATAGAAGTGCATGGGACCACAAACGTGGTGCTTGGAATGACATGTGGGAGCTTTGTAGTGGGTGTTCGACGGGTTAAGAATAAAACAAAATTTTACCTATTAATCCTGTCGATCATTTTGCTCTGCCAATCGACCCAACCCTGACTTCCCTTGGCTAGCCACTGAGCTTGACCACCACCCTTTCCACCACTTGGAAACCTCTGTGCCCCCACACTAATAAAACTCACGCCGAAGAGAAAAACTATTGCAAACTGCAAAAACGCCAAACGGGAGAATAAAGTAAACCTACTCATTTTCTTTTTGGGAGTTCTATTCACGCGTACCTATATTTTGTGTGTGTGCAAGTGTTAATTACTAGCGTACTAGAACAGCAATTGACTGACGTGAGTAAGAAACTGAGTTTATATAAGAGAAAAAAATAAGTTGTAGGCCAATCGTTGGAGACAATTTCCTGATTGTCAACCAACATTTTACTGCCGAATTGAGAATCATCATTGATAAATCAAGAAAGTAGGTTATTGATCCTGTTTGTATTTTTCAACTGTTTTCCTGACCGAAAACCTAAATGAGAATCTTGACAAACCATTTTAAAGCAATGTAAAATACATTGAGACAGGAATTATATAGGCATATTATTCTTCCTTTTATCTAAAATTACGTACTTTAACGAGAGAATTAGTCCGCTTAGAAAATGAAAGGAATTCATATTCGATGACATGCAGTAGCGTATTTAGGGGGGGCTTAGGGGCTGAAGCCCCCTCCAACTATTTAGATTTTACACTAGATAAATCAAAGTTTTTCCAAAAATCTCAAAAAAGAGGTTATTTTTGCCACAAAAATGTTAAAATCTCCAAACATTTTGCGCCACGCGCAATTTTATTGCAAATTTAATTGATTTTGATATAAATTTGCGCAAATTTGAGCTAAAATTTGCTAAATTTTTTCGCTCTGTACGCGAAAATTTGACGTATACAACAAAGGTTTGCACAAGCCACCTCCAAATGTGTGACCTGGATACGCCCCTGATGACATGAATTCTCGTGCAATATATTTTAAGGAAATCATTCAGGTTCATTGAAAGCATTCTACTTTCACGAAATATTCCTAGAAATAACAATTTTTAAGTACATTTACAATATCAGCGATTTTTCCTTATCAACAGTACAAATAAATCATTTTAGAAAATTTTTTACTGTAAGTGAATTACCACATAGTTTATATTAGTATAAAGATTACTTGTCACATTTTACTCAAGGAGCAGTACATCGCATTAGATAAATGTTTTTGAAACTAAAGAAACAAAAAAAACTATTACAAAGATATAACGGAATAAATAACTGTATAGTCATGCATATCTTTTCTTCAAAAACAGTTTTAGGTGACAGTTAACAATCAAAATTGAGTGTGCTTATTTATACAGTCTTTATTACTTGGCAAAAATAAATGTTATGTACATCCATTTTCACACTTCACATTTATCAAGTATGTAAATCGGAATATGAAATGTATTTGATAAACATTTATTTATGTGTATGCGTGTTTTATCTGGATGCATGTATGTTACATCATGACAAGGAAAAAGTAAACTAGAAAAGCAGCGGTTTACTCGATACGGTTCCCGCTAAAGCATTATTTATCAATAACAATTCTCGCAAATTGGAATCATAGAAAAATAAAAAACAACACTTTCCTTGTATTATTCGAGCTGATATTTCATTATTAATCGACCTGAGGAAAGACAAACGTTTTGTGACCCGATCTGATAACTTTTACGCCAGCAACCCGACCTTAAAAAGTAAAATGAAGCCAGTCCGATCCG
This sequence comes from Pogonognathellus longicornis, assembly GCA_034694085.1. Lineage (NCBI taxonomy): Eukaryota > Metazoa > Arthropoda > Collembola > Entomobryomorpha > Tomoceridae > Pogonognathellus > Pogonognathellus longicornis. The sequence continues at coordinate 3,161 of JAQFYB010006479.1, forward strand.
ATCTGAACCGGGTATAATATATACCATGTATATCACAAACAAATAAAAGTTATCATTTTTAAAGTGCCAAATTGCGAGATGATTGCAAAAGGGAGCAGTCGTCAGGACGTGCATGCAAATGTTATGAAATATACTTAAAATCATGCAAAGACTCGGGTTTAGCTTTATTGGGAAGAAAATCACGTTTTCTGCCTTTTTGCAGTTGCGATTAATTTTTTAATTTTATTTGTGTCTGTTTTTATCATACAGTATTATTATGAATTTTGTCACAAAGCGTTGTGGGTATATCTAATTATTATAATTGGTGGTATTCATGTAATACTACCTCCAGCATCAATAGACACTTCCTCTCCCGTGATCATGGACGACAATGGACTGAGGAGGAAGCAAATGAGGTCCACAACTTGGCTTGGGAGAATAATTTCTTTGATCACATTCCTTTCTAAAGTTATTTTTACTGCTTCTGCCATGATGGGGCTTAGAGTAGCGCCTTCTTGGCCAGGTGGATTGATATAACCAGGAGCAATGCAATTCACACGAATGTTGTGAGGTCCCAATTCAATTGCCATTGCTTCCGTCAACATTGTCACTGCAGCTTTGCTTGAACTGTACACCATCATTCCAGGGGTCGCCCTTCTACTTGACTTTATTAACAAACAATAGAATGGCATTTGCAGTTACAAAACCACTCTCAAATAATAAAAAGCAATTATTTTCTAATCTGGGCACTCGTTTATTGAGCCTTAGATTCAGCCAGGAGGATTTAACCTGAAATTGGGTAGATTATTTTATCGTGTGCATTTCAAAAAAAGTTTCTTTCATGAAAAATTATATTTGTGATTGATGTTAATTTCAAAAATGAATGTGCTAGTATACATTATGGGGTTACATATATTCCTGCACTACATATCAATTTACAAAACAAGAAATGTAGAACACGTACATAATTTTATATCTTCGACTTAGTTAAATATGAACTACCGTATTTCTTCCAGTAAAAGCCGGTACCTCTTTTAAACGCCGGCCTCTATTCGACGCCGGGGGTAAATTGAGATTTCCCCACTAAAATACATGGAGTCTCATCCTGACACGCCATTAAACGCCGGGTCAAAAAATACATGCAACTGGTAAACGCTGGGGCTTTTATTGGAAGAAATACGGTAGGTAAATTTTATTTACCAAGGACGAGATATTTACAATAGCCCCTTTTGTTTTGTTAGCCACCATTCCTTTTGCCACAGTCTGGCTAACTACCAGCAATCCTTTCCAGTTGAGATCTATGATACTGCAAGACATTATTATAATAATTATAGTAATTTTGCACTACAAAGTTAGCCGCTATCGAACCAAGCGATGTTGGCATAATAGCAAAACAAATACAAATAGGTATTTTATTTTACTAACAAGTTCATAGTGTCTATAGAAAGGTCCAAGAAGCTTTCAAATAAATAAATTCCTGCATTATTGACCAACAGATCCATTGGTCCAAATGACTCTATAACTGATTTCGTTTTTTCGAAGTCAGTAATATCAAGTTGTACAGCAGTAATTTTTGGAAATTCCTTCTTCAAATCTTGAACAAGGTCAGCTTGTTTTTCGACTGTGTAAACAATGGCTCCATCCTTGTACAATCGCTCAACAATACTTTTTCCAAGACCTGCATTAAAAATTTTACAATACTTTACACTGTTTTACTGTATTGTCAACGAATTTTTATTCATTTTCATATGCATACCTTTGTATATGTATTTTATTATTATTCAATCATATGTATACTTGTATATTATGTGTTATACGTAATATATACTTAAATAAATTCATATGTATTTGTCGACATACGTATGCATACTGTATTTATGCACATATCCATTCTCTACATGCACAGGAATGTACATACATACATAGTTATATGCATGTATACACTGGCGGCGTAGCCAGGGGCCGATAAACCACCTCCCCCCATACCGAAAAAGAAAAAAGAGGTTGTTTTGCCAAAAAAACTACCAAAATTCGAGAACTTGGGATATTTTTTGTTAATTTATGTTGAAATGTTCTCAACATTATCGCGATTAGCAAAAAATTCCAAAATGAGCACATACATAGCTCATGCTTTCAGTTTGCCTCCCCTCACGAAACCAAATCCTGGGTACGCCTATGTATATTTACACATTTATATGCATCCTTATACTTTATAATAATATACAAAAGTTGGGTCAATTTAAGTCAAATCCAAAATAAAATGTCAGGTATTCGAGCTTATTAGTTAGCTCAAAGTTTTTTCCGATTTTTTCAATTGTTGTGACTTGTGAGTGAGCATAATAATTGGTTCTAGGAGGGGGCTTTCATGTGCACTTTGTATACCCCACCCACGGGTATGCTCATGGATTTACATGCATACTTTATTTAGTATAGATATATACTTGATTTTAATCGGGTTTCATGTCAGACTATGTATAATTATGTGTCGTATATGATGAAAATTCAAAAAGTGATACACATAATACCTCTGCCTCCTCCAGTGACCAGAACCCTTTTTCCTGCGAACGAAACTGACTCTGAGAAAGCCATTTTTTGATTTTAATATTGTAAGATGAGTAGCAGAATAAGGGACAAACAAAAACAATTTCAATTCAACTGAATTTCAATTGAAGCTTCAAGTTTATGTGTAAATAAATTGTAACTTGTAACTTTAATGACAAAACAGTCTATATATGTAATACATTTCGTAGATAGACTTTATCTGATTTAATTTGAAGTCTCAAACAAGAGTTTTGATATAACAGTATAAATGATATACCTAATATCTTTTTCCCTGCTGCCACTATATATGATCTACGTAAACATTACATACTTAGGTATATGGTATACACCATATACTCACGTCACAAGGTTATCATTTCAATAATCATCCTCTGATCGTGAACTACAGAAAGAATATTAACCTGCGTAGGCCGTAATAATAGTATAATGCTTCAGCCTTCATTCTGATGTCATTTATGTTCATATAATCAGGCGCGTAGCCGGGATTATAATATAATCTGGAGGATGCACAGCAAAATTCTATACGGAAATCCATATCTTGGGAAAGTCAACAATATAAAGAACAAATGTATTTATAATCACGCGTAGAAATAAAAATTTAAGTCAATTTCGGTCAAAACCAAAGTAAAATCCATGGTATTTGCGCGTAGCGCAAAATTGGTTCGGACATAGTTAGTTTTGGGGGGTGCACGTGCACCCTGTGCTTAGCTACGCGCTTGCATATAAGAAATCCATAGCTCCAAAATCAATACTGCTCTGGTTAATTATAATCATTAGGAATTTAACAGTTTAAATATCAAATGTTTTAAAAAATATTTCATTTAAGAAAAAAATTAAACTAATCCGTTTTTAGTTATTAAATGTATATTATATATTATATTATTTTCTAACTTTTCAGGATAACCTAAACCTTTTTATTGGAATGTATAAAGATACACTTACTATACATTTAAAATGATTGTAAAAATATATTTTTAGCATTAACACTTACGCTGAGAAGAGTGGCTCGGAAATAACATAAGTAAGGTAGGTACTGCTAAGGTTATAATTATATTATATTTACGAATGTTAATAAATTATATAATATAAGAGCTACACAATTTTATGCAGCGTAAGCGGTACTTCATCTTTCATGCGTCATTATTATATAAACATATAATATACAGATAAATATTATTTCAATCTCTCCTATAACCATTACCACAACGTGCATATTATAACACATATTACTTCACGTTTTAAATCAATGTAGTCTGCATGACAGAAAATATTGATAACATTTTTTGTTTGTAGACATGAAATTGTGCTGACAAAGTTGTTTTGCTCATCCATATAACTGAATAAAGGTTACATAGATAGAAATTTTTTCTCAATTTGATACGGCTGAGGTTTTTGAAATTGTATTACCTAATTAATATTTGTTATCAATATATAATTCCATGTTGTTTGAGATCTTTCTGTTGTATTAAACATAACAAACAATATTATTATGATCATTGAATCTGTGTAGCTTATAAGAGTCCATTCGAGGGGAATTTACACTTTATGTTATTTCCATAGAAATGGGTATATCTAAACACCTTCGGGATTGATACATATATGCGTTCCACGATGATAAAAAAACATAATAGTTGGATGGCGTACTATGCGCGTGTGTTAAAATCATTGTGTAATCATAGCCCGGCGCTAGGCGCAACATTGTGCCCACACTCTGCCAACACACTACACTCTGAATGGAGCAACACATACACGCTACCAACACACCACACCCTTGATCCCCCTGGCTACACCAGTGCTACTAGATAAATACTACCATTTTTACGACTTTTATTTGGGAGAACATGTGCCAACTTGACCCCCCCCCCTTGGTTATGCCAGTGCTACTAGATACTATACTACCATTTTTACGAGTTTTCTTCCGGGGGGATGTGCGCCGTTGAATAACTGAAGAAAAATAAATAATTTTCCGTGGTTTAGTCAATTAAAAGGAACTTTAATTAACAAGGAACTCATAATCCAGTTAATCAGTATTAACTGTAAACAAATTATGTAAAAATTTGAGAAACACGCGGCCAGAAGGAGAAGGAAACAGAACCCTTTCCAAAGATTTTGTGCAATCAGATTTTTCGATATAGAAGATATGGAAACTAGTACAAACGTAATAATAGATTGGCAGAATTGAAAATGTATTTGTTCAACTTATCTGAAAAATTTCATATGCAAGCACATAATTGGAGTTGATTAGTTGCATCATTTTAGGTTTGATACATGTGCATACATTTGGGTCAGAAAAGGAAACGTGGAAGGCCTAAGGGTACAACTATTACCTTAGTAATTGACAAAATGTAAATTAAGTTTACCCATTGCGATACTCTAAACTTTTTTGACAATGTAATAAATATAATATGACATATTCAAGGAATTAATCATGTATGTATCAATTCAATTTTTTATAATATTTTTCTAAAGGTGTGTGAATTCATATAATTTGTAAGGGCGGAATAATATGGCAGATTTCATATTTCTAATGCAGTTTTAAAATTAACCCAAACAGAATTCTCAAGTGACGTTATATTAGTTTATATACTCAGTTTTAGCATAATATATGTACACTAAATGTTTTGTACTACCTTAGGTACCGTCTTTTTTTGGGACACTACAGTGTGCTATAGAGAGGTTAAGTTTAATAAACTTAAGTCGCTAACTAGAAAGTATTCAGGTAGGGAACGTCTTAATTTATACATTACGATACTGTACTAAAATGATTTGTAAACGATTGTAAAGGCTGCGGCCAAATCAATCTTTGAATAAATTCAACTAACTAACTAGTTTATCTACTCTTGACCAGCAAGAGGACAACCACTACTGTCGCTAAATTATTTATCGTTATTTGCTAATAGTATGTTACGATATACCAACTGTTCCAGGGGTGTAGCCAGCATTAGGTTTCGGGGGGGGGGCAAACTCCAAACATGATGTATATATATGCTCATTTTCGCCCGTAAAGCTAAAAATTTGAGTAAATTTGGGCAAAAATTGACTTAAATTACATAAAATGTGCGCGTATCGCGAAAAATTTTGCGTTTTTTTGCCCTTTCAGGGCAAAGAAACCTATTTTTCCGGATTTGGGGGGAGGGCAATTACCCCTTGCCCTCTGGCTACGCCAGTGAACTGTTGTGTAAAACCTCATGCCTTCTTCCCATCATTTTCGTTTGTTTATGTTAAACCTTACAGCAACAACAGACACAGCAACAGACAAAGCAACAGACAAAGCAAAGGAACAATTCATATACAAATACGATGATAATATATTATATAGCTATTCTAATTATTAAAGCAGTTAAATTCCAGCTTATATCGAATGTTTCAAAAGAGAGAAGCACATTTCTGTGGTCTAAAATTTCTGTTCTTTTAGAAACAATTACGGCTGTAAAAATATTGGTACAACACAATTGTTCGGAAAATACAGCGCTGCGCCAAATGATTTGTAAAAGTTTAAGTGTTTTGACGTAGTCAAGAGAATAATTTTTTATTACAATGATGAAATATTTGAATTGTATCCTGTTCTATACAATTTTTCATTATATGACAATCGTTCAAAGTGAAAATAAACATGTCAATTTGAATGCTCATTTGCAACCCTTTCAAAATTGTCTAATCAATATACTTCTGCATGTGAATCACGATGTGAACTTTGACGAATTTGAAACACCAATTCTTTTGGTAAAATATTCAATCCAATATTACAAACATAAAAACAAAGAACAAACAGTATGGAAACTGGAAAATGGGACCACAACACCAATTGACGATTCTGTAATGTTTGCTCCATACGCTTGGCAATGTGTTATTCACATATATTTGTATCCCTCAGCCCATTTTCATGAATACACGATAGGGGAAATACAAAGTTTACTTCCAACAAATACCAAATGGCTTTGGAATCATTTCATAGAATCTGAAAAAACTTTTTATGGGATGGATATTTACAGAAACGAAATGTTTGTGATGCTCACTGAAGACCAGTATTTTCTAAACGAAAATTATTTAGACAAATGGATTTGCGCTGCAACAAAATTTTATCTTGATGACGCATCCTATTTTCCAAGAATAGAATTTCTTCTACTTATGGAGCATGTTGCAACATTTCAGGTTTACATAATCACTGAAGAATTAAATTGTGAAGAAGTAAAAACAAAACGAATTATGTTGGATGGGACATACACAAGAAAACGGTTAAACGAACAATGGACAAATCGTAATAAAAAAGATATTAAAGAACCTTCTGCTTTAAGCTACAGTGTGTTCAGTTCACGAAGATTTCGGAACAAAAATGATGTGCCTTTGATTAGTAATGGAATATTTCCATCGGAGGAATTATCTTTTAAGCGATTTCATTTAATTAAATATGATTTGAACTTGGCGCTGTTACAATCCTTTGTTACCAATTCCACCGCAATTTGCTTTATGGAGGTCACAAAGTGTTTATCTCAGATGACAACAATTGAATTTGACAGTTACACTTCTAATTTCTTTGTTTTGAAGTATGATAGTTTTCAGTTTGTCACATGTGATGGTGCAATAGGACAAAACGAAATTTCATATTGGTATTATGTGTCATGTTACGATATCCCGTCATGGATTTGCATTGTTTTGAGTTGTCTTGTTGTCTCATTGTTTATGAAAATAGTTTACAAAATCAAGAAAATAGAAATCAAGCCTTTTAGCACAACATTTCAGAGTCTGTTGGAACAAGGAGATGACACTGCAGTAAATTTCAAAAAAATAACATGTCTTTACTTTGTATGTGGAACTTGGATCATGATGGGAATTGTTTTATCAAACGCTTATAAAGGATCAAATATTACAGAACTGTCAGCCCCGCGAAAAATAAATACAGTTACAAATTTTAGTCATTTGTTGGAATATAACTATTCTCTTTATTCTCCTATTTTCGATTACAGGAATAAATTTCTTGCGAAGGCATTGAAACGCAATAGGCACTATAAAATAACAGATTTTTATTTAACATTGATAAGTAGTGGAGCATTTGGTAAGTCTGTAATGAAAGACACGACATCTTAGAAAACCATTACAACTATATTTTATCTTATGACATTTCCTCAAAGTGTAATGAAATCTAAGAGTTTGTTAATATATCCTGACTCAATTTTCGAAGGTATTTTAGGGTGTAATAAAACGGCCTACGGTGACTGGTCTGAGGACATAGATTTATTGTACTTAAGACTCAAAGCAATCTTTGGGGGCATCAATCGTATTGTCAAAAGTGATGAACGTGTGTGGCGCAAACAAGTTGGATGGAATATTGACGGGAAAATTAATCCTGTTTTTCTTCTCAACTTAAGATATTTACAGCATTCAGGAATTGTTCATGTTTGGAAGTCAATTGCAAAGACTCGAGATCTTCTTCAAAGCAATTTCAGAAATTTGACGTTGTCAGTTTTAGAAAAAACAAAAGGTATTGCCATTGATGACAATTTTGCTTCAATATTTATTATTTATATTTCCTTGTCGCTTGTTTCTTTAATTGGATTCATCGTGGGTGGAGTGTGTTATGAAGTTTGTCATCAGTATGAAAGAAATTATTTTTCAGTTTGTAGATTTTTGGAATATTAGGGATTTACTAATAATGTATATCGGTAGAATTATAATATGGAATTGTAGAAATACCAGGTCATAATAATATTGATGTAAGAAAAATAACATTTGTTGCCATATTCTACCAAACTATATTACAACACAATCCGTCTATTGATTTAGTAATAAAGTTCAAGTACATTATTTTGAAACTCTGGTTGTGTAATACTTTAGTTCGTCATGTTAGTTGGTCATATTCTGGGTTGAAAATCCGGGAGATATGGAACTACGGACATTTACGGGAAAATACGTATTTTACGGGAACCAAAAAATCTTATTCCGTATGGAAAAATACGAAAAAATACGGATAATCCTACTTAATCAATGTATAAGACAAGTACAAAAGTTGAGCACAAATTACAACATTGCAAAAAGTAAAATCGATACAACATTGAAAAATGTTCGAGTACAGAACCAATGCCAATTGAATGTTGTGTTAATTGAAATCTCATATTGTAAAGCATAACTGCTTTAAATCAGCTTTTCCCATGTAAATAGTGTGTATATTATGTCGATTTTGGAATCTTCCACATTTTTACGTATTTCCGTATTTTTACGAGTTTATCCATATTTCCCGGAACAGACATGCTTACATTACTGGAAATGCCAACCCTGGTCATATTATATGTGTACCATAATAATTGATGTATACCTTAGGGACTGTAATTTTGCTAGGATTTGGAGGCTCTTGGGCAGGGCCGTTCCCAGAAGATCTCGGAGGTGGAACGTCACCAAACACTACGTCACAGCGTAGCCAGGGGGGGCAAGGGGGCAATTGCCCCCCCCCCCC
>JAQFYB010006480.1:0-12147 GCA_034694085.1 Pogonognathellus longicornis
TATACTTATTAAATTATCCGCGTAGTTAGTTGTGTGCCACTATATAATGAAGCCTCTTTTAAACTCTGCCAACTTTGTAATGCCATAGGATAAGACTTTCATACATTATGCAAATTATAATGACATTCTAGATATAAGTTTATCATTTTGTTTTGCTTTCACTCCTGATATCTCTGAGTAGGTAGTTTAAAACTTGCAATATGCTTGAAATAAATCATGGGAATTTCTCTTGTTATAAAGGTATAAGTAAAAGCATATCACTGTGTAGGTGTGTCTTTCAATGAAGATACAATATTTTTGTCCCAATTCTAATTCATTTAACAAGTCATTTAACATTAAAGTCTGCAATTTAACTTCACTTACCTAAATACTTTCTCATATATAATTGTTAGCAAAACTGTTCACTTTCTTGTAATAACGAAGCAGCGAGATATTACCAATATGAAAATTAAATACCTAGTTTTTCTTAAATGTTTTAATGTGATAGTGATAAGCGAAAACTATAATGAAACTAATCGATTATATTTTTACAATTACTAATTTAATGCAATTAATAGTGTCACATCTATGTCACATCATGAGCAATAAAATGGATTACAGAATTACAAATACAAAATATTATGTTTAAAAACCCAAAGCAATCAATATTTATTCTGGGGCACTTTGAGAAATACACACTAACTTCTTACAGCTTTAGATAATCTCGGAGTAGGTAGTCTAATACCAGTAACTAGGAATGTGAACTATGTATAAAGTTTCTATACATTATTACCACTGCTTTGTTCCAGAAATGAATATAAATATTTGGTTCAAAATTTTGTGTGAAATCGTATCGTATAGTGTTAAACTTTCTACATGATTTTGTCAAGCAGAATGAGAAATTCTGTATGTACATCAGTATCAATGGATTCAGGTTTAATGGTCTGCATGGGTAAACCAAGATACTTAAAACTAGTGTACACAATTTTTGTATTATTACTATTATTAGTATGGTTTCTTATTACAAATTGTATTGTACAGTACCTAGGTATTGTATTAGGTGCATTATAATAGTCTCTGTTTGCCATCATTGAGGCATCAGTAATAGTTTGTGTATTAATCTAAACTGGAAGCATCAACTTGTCCACTTAATTCTGCATTCAATAACAGGTCCATGAGCTGAACTAAAATCTATACTACAAGCCAACATGGTATTTATGAATAACTGCATCATGATATCACTGCTATATTTACATGTGTACTAAACGACTAGGTAGGTATAAAAAGTAACTATTTTTAATTCCATCCAGCAAACTCTAAAAAACACCTTACTTTACCTACACGCTGTCTGTAAGTGAAACGTGCGATATTGAACTTGAAATATTAGTATTATAATGGAATAAAAGGGAAGTCAGAAACTATCAATCGTGTACTTACATTAACAAACTAGAAACTAATTCGTACTTCACCACATTTATTTGTAATTAAATAGAGTTAGCACTAAACACTGAGCTAGGCAATAAATGTTAGTCTCACGTTGCCTCACTCACACTTCCAGTCTTTAGCTTGTACCATTCTGCTCAAACAAATTGCTTATAATAACGAGTTAACAACTATACACGCTCACGAGCTCACGCAAACACCTTTACATTGCATAAACACACTCGCCTAACTGCATTCTACAACATTATTCTGTTGCGAATTATATAATACCTACAAAGTGAAGACAACTATTATAAATACCCACTGAAATCAACATGTATGTAAAACATGTATTTCTCCTTGAGGATTCACTTATTGTTAGCTAAAGTTTTATCCGTGTTACATAAGTCCCTGTACTCAATCCCCACCTAGACTATCCTAAACCCACCTACACTACTTACTTAACTGAAATACAACTACCAGAATAAATCTCAATGCATGTTTACATAACAAAAAGAATTTATTATGTTCTTACATATGTCTCGCTAAGTAACAAGTCACACTATAACTACAGCTTTATAAACTTACATTTAAATGTGTCCTGTAACTTTGCAGTGGCATATTTATGGGAGCTTAAGGGACTTCAATCCCCCCCCCAAAGTTTTGGATTCTTATTTTACATAAGATTATGTGCCTAGCAAAAATTAAAAAGACACAAAGCAGTTTGCCATAAAAGTGCACAATTCGCATTTTTTTTTCTCCTAAAATGCCAAAAAATGTCATTTATCCATAAGTTTTGCTGTAGCGCCCTCCCCCCAAATATGCAACCTGGACTCGTCCCTGGATTTGCAACATTTAAATTTTATTTTAGATCTACTAAAATATTAAAATATGAATTCTATTCAGAAAGTGGGAGGCAAACCATAATTAAAAGCATGGACCAAATAGGACTATTTTGTAAAGCTAAAGCGATTGTGTGTGTATAAAGAGAGTATGATTATATCTGTGTAATGTGTAGACAGTGCTAGAATACGAAGAAGGGGAAGATGAACGTAGAGACGAAACTAAACGGATGATGAGAAACGTAACGGTGAAGAGCAAAGAAGAGTTCTATCTAAAATGTATGTGGGGCTAACATACAGAGTCAGAGAGCTAGGGTTTGATATAAAGCAAAGCTGTGTCTATGTATGTGTTTCTGGTTGTGTGTACAAAGTACAGGCGAACGAAGGAAAAGGAACGAAGGAATGAATGTGTGTGTGTTATGAGTGGAGGTAAAGTGTAGAGCGTGTATACGCGCTGTGTCTGTGTGTAAAGGCATAGAGAAGGAACATTGTCGTGAGTTGAAATGAAGAGGAATGCTTTTTATTGGAGGCTAAGCTGTTAGTGTGTTCAGTCAGTCCTTTGCTGTCGTTGGATACGGTCGGAGGTTTTCTCATCTCACAGTCAAATCTAAAGCTATACTACCATAAAGCAAGAAAATACTCAAGCAAATCTGAACAAATCTCACGTAAACACACTACTGTCGTGTTCATCTCAATCTCAGCTCAACTTTGTACATCTTTGCTGAAAAAACGCATGCTGTTCTCAGCTGCATGTCTTCTGCATCTTCTTGAGACAAAAAGAAAGTTATTGTGACAATTTATTAATAACAGTAATAATAAAAATAATATTATTGCTCTGTAAGTTCACTTTTTATTAGGCTCATAATATATAGTGTAAGTATTATACTATTGCTACAGTAAACTGGTGGTGTGGTTTGTTTTTTGGAACTGTACTGTACTGCACAAGTAGTACAAGTAATTCATTTACATAATTACATGCTATTAAAGAAGAATTCGGGACGCAAACAACATTACGGTGAATTGAATTTGTGCAAATTTGCAAAATCCGGGTTAGTCTTTGAAACTGAAGGAGAAAAATTCGTGGAAGGATTTTCCCATTAAGTTTGGCATTGGGGGACATTTGGTGTGTTTTTCCAGAAAGTGAAAGTACATTTGTTATTTCGGTGTTGAAGAATATCTTTTCTTCCTAATCTTTCTTGCATAAGGGTGAAACAACTTTTTACTACAAACCACATTATTACATTTAGGCACCTCTCTCTGTCTCTCTAGTGAAGTAAAGAACATCGGGGAAAACATACACAGAGAGAATATAGAAGCACAAGAACTACATACATATACCTCCTACATACTGTTTCTCGTGTTACTTGCTGCTCGTGCTGAATTTGATGTGCTTGTTACATTGTTAGTGTTCTGAATTCTCAGTTTGAAAAGTGAAAACAGAAAAAGGTATTTGGATTGATGCAAATTGAATCTCTGTTGTTGTTATTGCCACTGCTGTGGATTCTGCTGTGAAGTTGTGGATGAAAGATGTGCTTGTGAAACTGTCAGTTGCACCGTAGTACTACAAATACAGTGTGCACTAAAGTATACACTCTGTACTGACAATAGAGAGTATGGAATTGTTGTTTGTTGGAGTTGCTTTTGCCTTGCGAAGGAAATAAATGCCTTTTTAGGTGTACCCGAGTGCATTAAAGCACGCGTATAAAGTGAAAGAAAGGCTTTTTAAGCCAACGAAACATCAAAACACTCGTTTAGCTAAAATTGCAACAAGAAAATCGTCAATTCAATTCAAAGTGAAACATTTTTATTCCTTTCTTTTCTACATTACGTGCGTTAGTTGGGTCCATTGCCTTTGGCTCGTAAGGCAATTGTGGGAAAAGTTTTTTCAGCCAGCGCAATAGAAATTGGCAAAATTCTAACGTAACGTAACGTAACGGCAACTATTAGAATATTATACTTTATTCCAATCGCCTTATTGCCTATAACACTACGTTTCTTACTTAAGTGTGTGCTGGAAGCCTGCAAATACACAAAAAGTGCTGTAGAAAGTGAATCCGGAAAATATACAAGTACTCACTCATATTAAACCTATATAGGTGTATTGATATACGCACTATTTCCAACATACATAACATTTCGTCAAGAATTACTGTTTATACTCCTTTTGTTCGGGAAGACACGTTAATATTACGAAAATCTGTACTACATAGAAGCAACAACCATAGAAGCAACGATCTGCAATTTAGAAGTCTTATATAGGTTCGTCTATAAATCTTTGTGCTAAAAACTACGCACTTAAAAAAATTCAGGGAAAGTAAACATGCTATAAAATAACAAAAGTTACTTAAAAGAAGAAAAGTTCATTGTTGAAATAATTCTGACTTCAATAAAGAAATCTGTACCTATACAACATTCAAAAGAAAGTCTACCGAGAAAAAACCTTGTAAAAGATATTTGCCAATCGAATTGCAAGAGTTGACACACAAAAAAGAAATCCCGCAAAACACCTAGCACGTAACAAACAAATATTTCTTTGTTTAGCAACCATTGTGAAGATTTTTCCAGGGATTTCTTCCAGGGAATTTGTATTAATAATAATATTCTTCAACTTTTATTCTACTATATAAATACAATACTACGGTTAAAGTCTCATTGTCGTAAACAATTTTCGCCGTTTTGCAAATGATCTTTCTCCAGCCAGTCTTGAACGTTTAGACTGCAATTTTTAATACATCCTTTTGGCGTGGTTGGTGTGAGAAAGTCTTTGAGTGTTGAGTCAGATAGTCTTCTACCAAGAATTTGTCATCTCTTCCTCCTCCTGCCAACAAACACATTCTCCTCCAAGAATTGTTTTTTGTGCTACGCACAACAGACACGATAAATTACAAATCCCAAGGTCACAGACTATACTCTACTTCATAATTTGTGTCAAGTTCAATAGTATTTTCTCCAGCAATATTATAACTCGTCTTCTTGATTGTAGCTTTCGTCAATAAATTGAGAAAGTAGTTTGAGACTTCCAAAGGAATTCTTCAAAGTTTCAGTCTCATCTAAGAAAGTCTCAATTAAAGCTAAACCCTACTTCAATATTTGCTTAAGCTTGCATTGCAATTATCGTAAAAACAAAGAAATTAACTCATTTGTTGCAAAATACACTTCATTGTATTTTTCATCAGCGACTGACCGTGTAACTTTACTAATTACTGGAAGAATTTCATCTACGATTTGTAAGAAATCAAAATCTAAGCTATAAATAAACTTAATCTTGCTTGAATGTGTAAGGATATGAATGAGCAAAGTGTTATTTGTTGTCTTTTATGAGTTCCGACAGCAAAGTGACAGAATCTCTGTTAGTTTTTTGAAGTTAGTGATAAGTCAAGGTATTATATGAATAATCAGTTACATTTTTCAAATACATACATTTCTACTAATATTACTTCAACTGGATTTCCTTTTCAAAGTGAGTCGACGAAAGTGTAACATTTTTGACTAGGAGAGTGAAGTGGTCTTCTTCTCTTCTTCCCCTGCTATTGTTGCGACCCGACAGCAGCCGAAAGCTCTTTGCTGGATACAAAGAAAGGATCTCATCAATCAAGTCAGAGTCAGACGACTACGGTGTGCACAATGCCCCAGTTACGAGTCAGAATTGTGGCTTTCTTTGCATCCATTTGGATTCTCTGGAACTACGGAACAGGTTTGTAAATTAGCAAATTAGTACCTACTTAGAGTCTTAATTGTGTTTTCTCTCTGTGAATGAAAAGCTGCGGACTTTCTTGTCACTAATGAATACACTATATCAATGTCACGACTTTACTTAATGAAGAAATAAGCTGCAAACATAAATACTTTAGCATACAAACGTTAATTGCACCCTTGACCTTTGTCGGAGGCTTGCAGACAAAAGGTTTAGGATATTCTTATTAGCAGATCCGTAATGACAACATTAATAATAGCAAGCATTTGTACCCGTAGCACAGACGCAGCTTATTTCTAGGTGTTTTATAGTACAGTTATGTAAAATGACAGGAATAAGAAGGTGTTTTTCTATTTACATGTAGATTTATCAACACCAGGATAATTTTAATTACAAAACAGCATTTATATGATATTTTCGACCCAGGATGCGGAAGGTGTATGTAATAACTTGTGGTATTGGTTTGTATGGTAAACCATTTTTTCTGTTCCTGGTAGTGTAACCGTAAACAAAACCAGACTGTTTGATATTAATAATAAATATACAATCATTTTTCCAAATCAAATAAGATATTTTTTGTGTTTGTAATATCCGTTTTGAAATAATGTAATGCATAGAATTACTGAGAATATGGAACGGGTTATTATTTTGTTTGGGATTTTTCACTCTACATGTAAATAGTTCACGTGGTTTAATAAACCCATGGTAGGTACTTAGATTATTTTCTGGAAAGTATGTTACTATTGTATATACTAGAGACACACAGAAGACGAAGTGCTATTTGGTTGGGTTGTTGCTGGAGAGGAAGAAGAATATAATATAACGGAGGAGCGGCAAAGGAGTGAAATGAGATTTCCTATTATCATGTACATAAAAGATTAGTTTTGTATTTTGTTGTTGTATCACTCACATAACATGAGATATGAAGATGGAAAAATAAGACAACTGTACTGTGGAAAGAGGCAAAGGCAAAGAAACGAAGAAGTACAACACGAACAGCGAATTTTTCTTTTTTTCTTTTTCTCGTCTCGTGTGCAGTGTTGTGTTGGCTTTTAGTGGGAGAGTACTAGGTACTTACAGAACTATTATGTGTTTGCATGTATGTACCCAAGACAAAATCTCGTGTACGTACAGTAAGTAAGGTAAACGAAGAAGAGGAGAATTCCGTGGATGATTTTCTCTCTGAAAGCCTCCTACGGTTCTACACATGTTTTTCAAGCAGATAACTAACTATTAAAATGCTTGATACATTTTCATTTCATAGCCTCATACATTTCATAAATAAGAAATGTAGCTCACACAGTCTGCAAGAGCGAGCATAAGCTAAAAGTCAGACGAGTCGTAAAATATAAATTATAACTTTAGATCCAATACAAAATACAATATACATACATGACGCTCTTCTAGACAAGATACAAGAAAACTCCCAAAAAAACGAAAATACTACGAGCTACGTCAGTTTCTGTAGGAGGTGATCTGAGGTGACCTGAGTTTCCAGCGTCTCACATGGCACAACAACGCGTTTTAACAATTTATCAGTTTCAGACAGTTTCATACCACAATTTCTTCAAACTTTCCTAAATTTGCATACTAGTAGGAAAAAAACCAGTGATGAAATATTAATTTTTAATTAATGTGACCAAATATAGCGAAATCCATCGAAAAATGAAACTCGTCAGAATTTGACTGTTTAAATTGCAGGCTTAAAAATAAATGGCTTTAGTTCTGACGGTCACTTAGAAAATAATGATGTCTACTTTTACTCATTAATTCATTACAGACTTCATATTTAGTCCATTTAACTTAACAACTTTTGGAGACAGAATATTCCTTTACCACCTATATAGTTTAATCAAATTATACTGAATTTTTTCCACATTGTATTTTTTCAAATAAGTGGGTAAATTGTTCATAATTACAATTACTAATGCAATAGTTGACATTTGAAAAAAAATGCTGCTTGTTTTTTTATAATTTTTAATTTATTCCCAGGGATGATGCGACCATTTAAATTAATTATTACCGAATTGTATTTTGTGTATTAATATTTAAATTAGGTTAATGCGTTTCCAGTATAGAATATCTCTAAATTCGTTTTTGGGGTTAAATAAAATGATTTCCATTTTGTAATTCGTTTCGGTATGATTTGCTCGTAATGTGATGTGCGTGCATGAGGTGTGTGATGTAAACTATCTTTTAGTTGAGTATTTGTATGTATAATACATTGCATTTTATTATGTGCATAACTTGTGGAGGTATATATACTCTTGTGACTTGAGAGGGTTTCGATTCCATTATATATACAATTTAAGGGAGGGAGTCATGTCAAGAGAAAGAAAGAAAGATTCAAATAATTTAAAGAGGACATTCTTCCATTATTTAGCATATTAGTAGTTGTATAATAAAGGTAATGCTATGGTAAGTGTATCTATTACACATTTACGGTATAGCTATAGATAGATGTACTAGTAATATTGATAAGAATGAGACGGGTAAATAGTACAAGAAGAGGATGAGGAGGAGGATAGGTTTTAAATAATGTGTGTTTGGGTCTGGGCCGGTGTGTGACTCTGTCGGAGGTGTTAGTTACACCAAAACTCCTGCTGAGAGACCCTCAGACCTTCCTTACAACTTTGCCCCACATGGGGTCACAATTTTTATCCATTCTACTCTCACAGCACTCCGACACTTTCGTACTTACACACAAAACGAATGCAATTCATCCCACCACTAATATCCGTGCATCTTCCTATTTAATAATCCTACCTACTTGCACAGAAACAACAATTATTCCTTATTTGACAATAAATTCAATGAAATTCATTGTAAAATACAGCGTAAACGTGAATGATACGCATAAATTGCACAGGTAGTAAGTTCTAAGTGTGTTTCATGCTAAATCTCAAGGTTTTTTTAAGCTTGACTGACTGGGCTATACAAGGGTTGGGTCTAACTTAACAATTGTAGTAATCACAGTGCTCATCCACCTTTTAAAAATACAATCTATTACATGGTAGCTTTAACATTATATACTTCTTAGTTTCATGCTAATGTTCCTTTTCATAATGATTTTATCCAAAAGTGCTTCAAGAGAGTCTCTTTTCTGTGTTAGAGCTAATGGAAATATTTATTATGCATTTCCAGAAAGCTTTTTAACATGTATGGAACAGTTCCACTTTAGACTTTACACTCAGGTTGTGTTTTTTAGATTCTTCTCCATAATAATATTTTTGATAAGTTTATGTTGAACTATAGATAGACTTAGGATCGACAATGTAAAGTGTACACATACAGTCTACCCACTAACTTAACTCTAATGTGCTATTTCAGTATAACTAGGTAACATAAATAAGCGAAATCAAAGAACATTAATAATAACACTGCTGCTAGTATATGCGGGGGAAAAAGCAGGTCAAGAAATGAATCGAGGCAGACTGTAAGAAATTATTGGTATAAAAATTTAGTGATTCTGTGCTAGTGGCATACCTAGTGTATTTGCTTTGGTTTGCTGGAGTGTGTTCACACTGTTTGCTTGTGTATAAAGTATGCGTAGATTTTTGTGTGGGATGACCATGAAAAAATGATAATAATTTATCAAGACAGGAACCAGGGAAAGGTGTAGAAGAATAAATGCAGACGAGAAGACTAGACTGAAAGTACTTTAGTTCCGTGAAAATGTCATAAAAAATTCAAATCCAGGCACAAGACCTATTGACATGTTAAGCAAAAAAGGTTGCATTGCTTCTGCAAAATTAACCATGGCATGACTGACAGCATTTCCTCCTATTGCGTTGTACAACCAAGGTTCATTTCTCCTAACAGCTCAATTTTCTTTAATACTTTCTTCATTGCAATAATAATAGATTCTATATAGAAGCTATCAGTCTTTCTGACCTAAACTTAATATCCTACGTGTAAAAGGTGGTACCTACTACTAATAACAAGTCACTTAATGGGAATATTAAAGCTTTTGAACAATTAGAAATCCTTTTTTGTTGTCAAATAAAATACTAATGACTGATTGCTTGTTTCATTTGTTTAAAAATGGAATTAGTAGTTACGAATTAATTTCCGAGTTGTATTAAAAATCAGAAGTTTGTTGAGAAACAGAAAACATTTGCTGTAATTAGCTAGGTATGTCTGTTTAACTAGTTACATTTATTGCGTGTTCTGGTGTAGGTAGCTAAGTAAATAAGAAAATTGGCTTTCACTTTATAACGTAAACTACTTAATGTTAGCATTACACGAAATAAATTATTGAATGAGAGTATGTGAGCTGTCGTTCAAATCACATTGTTATTATATCCCGATCGGAAAAGTTATATTTTGGCTCTTGGAAATTAAATAGGCAAGTAATGGAGCGTGTCAATTTGCAAAAGCTGTCTAAATGGCATATTATTAGGAATGGATGTAATCGTGTTGCGTTTAATATTCGGGTACTTGCTCTGCTCAGACAGGTAGGTATATAATACTATAGCAAAGGTACTGATAGTAATAACTAGAATTCAGGCAGACATATACACATATGTATGCAATTTGCAATACTAAACTTGGTCATTGTGCACTAATAATAATGGTACAATTATATTAGGTATGCCTAAGCAATGTTGCACTAGCACATGCTACATACTGCTATTTGATCAGTGTCCATGCATTTGCATACAAATACAACACATGCAAAATAGGAACCAGGCATCCTATGTATAGCATGAACGGGTGCAGTGTAAAATATGCATCTTTGTTAAAGTATTAAGTGAAACTTGCTATTCCTTTGAACGTTACGGGCCTAAAGGAAATTTCTTATTGGTAGTAGCTCGTAAGAATAAGGCAAGAAATTGTATAACATTGGTTTTGAAGACTTTATAATACCTACACAATATGTACAGTGTGTTTTTATAGAACGTTTGTATAACGTTGTTTAATAATTGGAGTGGAAGTTTCTTTGCGATGAAAATTAATAGCTACTTTTCCATAGCACATGATTGTAATTGTCGCATAAAATGCAGGCAATTGGAATAATTATTGTGATTAAAGCAATTAGTATATACACAGCCCACATACTTGAGTTTTCTTGTATAATTAAATGCATACAGATAAAACAGGAATGTCACAGATGTATACGACTCTACTTTCTTCGTTGGACTTTATGACTCATTTTCTCGGAAAGAAATTTTTGCTCAGAAAGTTATTTTTGTACCTGCACAGTTTGTTTGTATTCAGACTAGGACACTGCACTCCAAGAAACTTTTTTGAGATTTTCGGTAAGTGGACTTTCCTAAATTGAATGGCTATACTATAGGTATAAGTATCATACAGTAATATCGTCAGAGTATTAGAGTCACATGCAACACACAAGACAACATCATAGGAACTCAAAGGTGTCCACAGAAATAGAATTTAATGGTCCTTAACTTTAAGGCGTTATAACGGATATCCCAAAAGAATGAACTAAATAATCCACCGGGGCTACAAATAAATACTCCACTCCAGAAAAAATATTCCACTTCGCTCCGTCTTAAGTATGCCTACTTATCTGCTCTCGTACATAATACCGCCAACGACAAGTCAATACTAGAACCAAACACACTATTAACCATATAACCTATAAGCTTTAAGATGGAGTGTGTAGACACAGTACAAGCTTATTACACTCTGCAGTACCTTCAGTGTTATTTGCACTAGGTTATTTCTTCAGGTAAAAATATTGTAGTGTACCTAAATAATTCCTATACACATATAGTACTTTATACATACACACTACACACTCATAGGTAGCGAGTGCCCAGAGTCCACTTTGTACACAACTTATTTATATAGCATAGTATAGTACTTTTATTATTTCTTTTTCGCATTCCCCCGACCGTCCGCGTTTTAAAAGCGGTGTGTATCAACACATAGAGGACTATTATAGTACAAGATGCACGATCACACTACTGTATATTATAATAGTCACCGTATTTCTTGTAGAAAAGTGCTGGTCATTCATACGTACATAGTTTTTAGTACCTACCTATTGAAACATAGACGTTGGTTGTATGATAATGTTATATTATAGTTGAGAATGGCATGACAATTGCAGTCTGTTCCAATGACTTGACACAAATACTTTTTAAGCGACAACTCTGCTACGAAAGCATGAGCTATTGACTTGCCTGGTGGCTACAGTGAAATTCAAATAGTAAAAATACTATGTGTACTATATGTATGAGC
>JAQFYB010006481.1:0-12147 GCA_034694085.1 Pogonognathellus longicornis
TGGATGGGATGGCTATGGTTTCAACATCTTTTGGAGTGGATGGGCAGGGATGGGCAACTGAAATTTCCATCTCTGATTTATATAAATCTGTGCAGTTAAGTGATGCGAGTAAGTTTTACGTTTTTTACTACTCTGCTACTCTAACTTTACTATACTACACAGTAACTCAATGTAGCATCAAAGTGTTTTTAGAAAAATACTTAGAAATACTAATACTGCGACTGATATGGTACATCAGCTCGCATACTGTTAACAATAAGTATATGCTGCCCATGTATAAGTGTAGAAGAAAAGAAAGTTGTGAAGAAAAAAATATGAATCGTGATAGCAAAAACAATCCCACTGCAGCATCCCATGTTTGCTGCTATACAACAACTCATTTATAATGTTGCATACGCTTTTATATGATGAGAAGCATGATGATTTTAAGCGCAAGCAAAGTTTGTCTACAACCTTCTCCTGAATGCTTTAAGTTTCGAAATAATAGTTAGTAGCTAGTATACATCGTGGTGGCACAGCACTAACAGAAGTTTACACACAGGCTAACGGGAGCAATTCTAAAAAGAAAGTCTTGTTGTGCTGTTGTGTATCAGGAAAAAAGAGAGATTATGTTATTACACGAGACGTTTTTATATTTTATATCGTGCACTAGCACTCCACATTTATGTAATATATTTGATCCACATAACATTCCATAACACGACAAAACAACATTACATTACACAGAGAATGGTAATATCGTTGTAGTTGTAGTACGAGTACGTACACATAAATACAACTGAGTGTAGAAGTAGGAAACATGCATAGAGAGAGATAGTGCAGATTGTTGTTCCCAAGTTCCTCCTTTTTGCTGGTGGTAGTACGTAGGTACTAGTAGATGTGGGAGCTGTTGTATGAGTGTCTGTTGATGCTATAGGAGCTGAGTTGAGTCGTGCCACGGAATACCACGGCATTTGATGAAAAAGAGAAACGAGACTTGACTGCTGTGCTGTGCTGTGAACATGAAGGCAGAAAAGTCAGAAAATAATTATTTCTCCCTAAACTTCAATCCATTCTACTACAAGTACAACTTGTGGTGTATATAGGCATGTAGTGGCAGTCAGAGCTTCAATCCCATTTCTTCATCTAATCTATCCTCCTATATGTACATAGGAAAAGGCATAGTGGTGCCTTTGGAGTAGGCAGAGAGGTTTGTAGTAGTTGTATGTTGTAATACTTAGTCAGAAATGAGGAAGCAAGTTGTAGTAGTGTGGAGTAGACTGAAAAAGCTCGTGGTTCGCGGATAGAAGAGCAGACTTAAACTTAGTGAATGAAAGTTGCCCGAGAATACTCAACTCAAGTCAAGTCGGGAAGTGAAAGTAGACAGAGAAAGCTGAGAGACCAATTTCTGGACCGCTTCTTCATAATAAAGTGGCATAGTCTCACGAATAAATCCTGTTTTGATGATGTGATATTGGGATTCCAAAATCTGGCAAAACTAACTTTGCGTGCTCTTCTCAATTCTACTCAGAACATCCCCAGTCAAGTCAACTGCATTCTCAATTTCATATCGCATGAGTAATCATGCTGCTACTATACAGACCATCTCCATTCCAATCATGTCCCTGCTAAGATAGACGACAAGAAAAAGACTTAACATATCTACAGCCATTCTTCCTACTTCTCATCTCAAACTCGCCTTTAAATCTCTTTGACTGTTTGGTTTTAGATCTTTTCATTTTACTCCAGCGTCGAGTGAATGGATAGTGATCTATTTGCATTCTCCTCAATATGTAAACCTTAGGCATTAAGCCAACTACTCCTATTCCCCTCTCCTCCCATTCTCAAAGACTTATCTTGAGACACTATCTTAGTATTTATACAATTTTCGATTAAAACTTTGATAAATATCATTATTTTATAATGTAATCTACTAGTATTGCCACGACACAAACACAACCTTCACACAAGAGAACACCAAACAAACTCAACTCAACACTACGATAACAACTCAACCATGTACAGATAGCTCCCCAAAAAAATTCGCAGCAAAGAATATTTTGCGGGAAAATAAACAATTTTACATTACACCAGAAAAAATCTCAACTATCCTATTACTGGTGCTACTGGTAAGACTCGCATCCTTTTGGTACTACATTTCTCCTTGAAATTGCATTGCATACGTTAGCAAACACCGCATCACACGGTTAAGGGATTCATATCAAAACATGAAATGGAATTGGATCGAAAAGAAATTCGAATATATTACAGCTTGCATTGCACCATGGTTCAATGGTAATTCAGAAAGCCTACGTGTACATTTACACTGCTAGTGAAGTGTAGACACTAGCGATGATACCGTTTCTCATAACCGGGAAAATATTCCTGTACTAGACGGGAACTGGAATTGAGAGCACAAAGAACCAATACAAGCACAACACAAACACTACACAATCCACACACAAAATACTTTTCTTTACCTCTCAAACCCATCTGAAGAGGGCACATGCAAACTGTCATATTTTCCCTTGTTGTCGTGCGTATAATAAGTGTTTTAGTCCATAAAAAGTATAAACTAGAAAGAATTTATACGCAAATCAGAAAAAACATCCAAAAGCTTAGCTATTCCACTCAAAATCGAGTTTCAGTGAAACATGGAAAATATTGGATCTAAATCCAATCTACCCTATTCCTTTTCAGAACGATTTCTGTAGGTGGTTCTCTTAATGATCATTACTTCCTTATTGTGAAATATTAGACACCTTACATACTCTTGTACGGAACTAATGTTTCTGATGATAAAACCTGAGGATCTACATATAGTTTCCATTAGTATAAAATATAGCTATAGCGTACATCAACTTAAATAGGTTATTTGTATATACTTTTTCTTTATACACACACATAAAGTGCTATTTACAATTAATTGTCTATAATATGTTTGTAGTAGGCATTAGTAGGCAACTGTTCAACTGTCAGACTATTGCCTTTGAGGTTATATCCATTGATTCATTGATACTTCATTTATTGATTAAGATAATAAATTACTCAATCGTATCGACATTTTATTGATCATGGGTACGCTAACAATTAGTATAAATAAATCAGCGTGGTCTACAAAACTACATGTATTTACTAAACCATGAAGTACTCAAAACGTTTTAGCTGAACCATGCTTATGTAAATTGGCAAAACAAATTACAGTAACCGGTAAAGGGCGGTTACAACACAACTTTCCATTTGCGATCGTAAAATATGTTTACCTATTTGTAATTTGTGCTCATTTGCACAGTATTTTACATATTTACTCACACATACATATATACACGCGATGGAGAGCATATTATTATTATAATATAAAGCATACTACTATGTATTATGCGGCTAGAGTGGCTACTGCCTTCACGGCCAAAGAGCACTCTTTAATAGTTTATTACCGAGGGCTCTTTGTCTATGGTCGTGCTCTTATTTAACCTTATGGCAGTACACGCAAGATAGTGTAATGTATTACCGTCCTCATTTGATATATTTGTTTTTGTGATAGGTCTGACGTATCAGCCTCATTTGCAAAGGCTGTACCGCACATCTCACATGAGAATGTATTTGCATTTAATCCACATCAAACAGCACATAATATTATTACATTGCACTAAATAAATGAGATAATTTAGGCATATTAATAATGTGTGATACGTACAGTCAACAAGACAGAATTACTCTAGGGAGTGCCTATGACCTTATCAAATATAATGGTGTGTATAGTAGATAATTATGTCCGCATAAACAGTACAAGTCTCAAAAATATTATGAATATCTTCAGTAATTTTGTGTACTTTTATAATAAACAGTAATGTGGAGTGTCATAATTGGTCTAGCTAAGTACTTACTGTAATGAACCTTCAGGCATTAACTGTTCAATTAACTTGCAATTATATTGAATTATCTATACATCCTTATCACTATGTTCATACATACCTTGTGAACGTGATAGTAATTTTCACTTTCATACTGATTTCATTCTCGATTAATATTCCATTCATTCAACACAAACAAAAGCAACTTTGATGGGGACAATTTTTGACATATTTGTGATTGATGATGATAAATATTTAGTGAGTTTAGTAGAAGTGATCATAATCCCTTCAGAATTCCAAATTTACAATCACAACTGTAAATAGATAATGGGTATATATAAACAATTACAATTAACTTATAAAATGAAACGTGACCCTGTGTCAAATTCATGTGGTGATATCAAGGTACATAGTATATACTTTGCATGTAACCTTTATATTATGCTTGAATGAATATATTATGCTACTATATATTGTAATACATTACTTCTTTTATTACCCCTTGATGTACATACTTGGATACAACTAATTCATTTTTAATGGAAAGAAGAATTACTTAAATGTTGAGGGTATGCATGTAATGTCAATGTGTATAGCCGTATCATATATCATCACACGAGCTAAACACCTAATTTAAAAAAAGACTCTTGTCTATCTTGTGTCATGAATTAAACATTAAGTTTTACTTGAAACAAAATTCCACTCCAGCATGAACCTTATAAAAGTTGTACAATTTGTAGTAGCTGCACTATTTGCTTGAATGCATAACATAAAAATGTATTAATACATGCCACATTATATGAGCTCGTAAAAATATATCGAGCAAATTCATGAAGCAGCTACAATGTGGGTTGAATTGCATAAGTAACAACTGCTTGTTCATCATAATAATATTGTACTACATTCTAGAAGTAGCATAGAATAGAAATAAATACAAATGCCATGTACGCGTTTAGAAGCAAAAATATTATTATTTGAAATGCTCATTTTTATTCTACTCTGACAACAGAGAGTCACACTGCATTCTATATTAAACCTCTAACCTAACTGATGAACGAATGACATGAATTTCCACCTTTAAGTTACTTTTCTCTCTATGGCAAGTCAAGTAAAATTTTGCTCATCGGAATACTAAGCGTTTCTAAACGGCGGCGCTAACACAAGGCTTCAACATCACTCTGAATATTAATAACCACCTCGGAGCCCTTTCTTCTCATTCATAAGTCACTATTATTCACCCACCCAACATACGGAACTCAACTTCAAACCAGGTACAGAACTATGTAGGTAGTACTGCTCAACTTATTTTACAGCACCAGCAACCGCATTAATACGAAAGAACGTACAAACCTTAACTCAAATTGACTTTCTTTACAACCACCACCATATAGTAAAGCATAACTCCTGACATTACTCTTTTACTGCATAAGCCCCATTATTACATTACATCTATATAATAAATGTACTTTTCAAGCTTTCACAAAGCTAACCATACCTACTCAACTTCTCCAGTCAATAATTCAGTTTAGCATGAATGAAAAGATTCAACACACAGCATTACTTATTATAAGCTCACGACTTAGGACAGCTGATCTCGTCCTCTTGACTCTAGACACTCCATGCAGCCAAAATTTTTATCAAGACTCGACTGTATATATTCCCACAATATTAAAACAAACGCACCAGGAACTGCAATGTGCTGTATATTAAACACATCACTGTCATTATTTTTAAACGCAACGCACATATTTTCACAGTAGTAGGTACAATGACTTTTTATCGCACATCGGGTATTTGTCGTATCGTTTCAGCACTGTTTCGTACAATCAGACATTTACCTACTCGGCATACTTATATAGACAAAGACATCCTCCTCTGTATGCACCATTATGTATACAGAGCACATATTTTTCAAAGATTCATAGAGTCGAAGAGAGACAGAGTGAAAGAGAGCAGACCCGGGTTCTGTTCCATGGTTCCTGATCCGATTGTAAAGGAGCCGACAGGATATAAACTGATGATGGCTGTACATTTGTACTGACGTACTTGCACTATTTGCAATACAGATACTAGCAGCAACAAAACAGACAAATGTAATACAATTCACATATATACTTAATATTTTTCATATTACATACTCTTGTCGGTTGTGCATATATATATGTATACGTACTAGTGTACTAGGTACATCCGAACATCACCAATCAAAATAGAAATCATCATATGGCCAGTGAAACAGACAGAGTGAGTGAAGAATCAAGCCAGGAGGGCATTATCACCAACACACGAATTACATTACATATTACTGCTTCCAGGGATCTATTCTACGTTGCACTGCACTACTGGTGTGACGTTATCTGCTTTCAGTGTCAGTACACATACCTACACATATACTCTGACAAATTGCCTTACTTTCCTTTGCTTCTCCTTTTACCTTTACGTTTTACGTCAACGTATAGGTAGTTGCTACTTATATGTCCTTCGTAAATCTTTTTCAATCTTCAGCAATAGAAAACTTCCTTTACTGTGCAAAAAGAAACCTACATAGATAACTTTATTTGACAAAAGTGTTGGCTAACAGGTGAAGCGAACGTAGGTATTGAGAGTATCTGATGCAGACTTGAGTCGGAAGCTGGATTTTCTATCTATTTCTCCTGTCACTCAACTCCTATATCGCTCTCATTCAGTTAGATTCACTTTGTGCCACAGGCAACTTACTTTAAAATCACATTTTCTCACTATCAAATCTCAAGCCACTTAATATACCAAAAATCTACTGTATTTTCCATATCAATGCCCTACCTACACTATGTTAAACTTTCATGAATTCTTGCTACGGCTATTTATTCAACTGCTCTGTGTGTGCGTGTGTGTAATACACAGGAACCACGATGATTTCAATTGGATACGCAGTTGTGCGTATGCATGCAAGATAAAATATTATATTTTGAGTAAGTAGGTACGAAAAAGATAAATTCATATAATAGTAATGCCATAAAAGTATATTTTTTCTAGGTATTATGTATCATGTGGTGCAGATTCAATATACAAATTCATAACATCACAAGTCAAAAGTCGTAACACATCAGAGAGGATTTAAACTAATGCCAATTAATTTGAAACGTATGTGTACTCACATTTTGCAGCGTGCATAGGTATGTGTATTCAACCTGGTGAATATGTGGATTAAATCTTTAATGTATGGCTCGTGTATGTGTGAGTTCATTTACTTAAAAGTCACTCACGCATTGCGTCTCACGTTTCCCTCATGTCTCTATAATGTACACTGTGTTGTATGTGGGATGTTTAAACAAATTATTTTGCTTATATTCACGTCTGCAAGAGACGGAAATTCGATTTATTCATGAAATGTTCTTTCAGGATAAACTTAACAAATTCTACTACTGCGTTTGTGCGTAGATTGCTTTTTAAGATGACTCGCTATTCTGAAGTTCAAATACCTAGAAGGGAGGTACTCGCTATGCTTGGCATTCATAAACCTTTTCGTCAAGTTAAGCATCCCACAAGTTGAGCTAGATTAAATTCCGTTACTTCTATAAAATAGTTCTATGCTTCATGTCACAAGCCTTATACAAGTACAACTTCAACAAGAGTCATTTAATCCCATTAAAAACATTTCATGTAAGTAAGCATTGTGAAACTTCGATTTGACGATTAGTGTAGGTATGTGCATTTCTGAAGTTGAATGAGTTATAAGGTAGAATAGTAAAATGCATGTAGGTATACCAAAGCTTTACTAGAAGTATGCATATGGGGTCTTCCTTTAGTAATGATAATGAAAGAGATTTTCAAAAGTTGAACTCGTCCGAAACACAGGTATAATAAATTGTATAGTAATAATACAGTAGAGTATAAACTTGTAAATTACGAAACCAAGGGTTAACTACGTAATTAGAGTTGTTCGCAATAGAAAAATCTTGTACTTGTTAAACTAATTACTATTGTAAAATCAACCAATCAAAGTGGCGAAGCATTGCAGAAAGTTGCTAGCAATAAGGCTGAATAGCTTCTAAACGAATCTTCTACGAAAACTTGGCATACTCATCTTTCCATAAGTATTATTTAGCTGAAATTATATCTGAAAGAGGGAAGACTATTATCCACTTCAGTTAATAAATGCTATTATTTCCAGAATGCTACACTGTGCATGGCTGTATAAATAATTACACATACTATAATGACAAAATCATTAGGTGTACTCCAAATAAACAAAATACAAGTCATTATTCTGATTATACCCATCATAACTATTTCTGGAGAAAAGAGTCTCACTCACTAGAGTCAAAACTAAATACGTTAGTCGTAAGTAAGTTAATGAGACTTGGGGCGACTAATTGGACATTTCCTTATTACATGTTTGCCTCCCTAACTCAACAACTCCAATTGAGAAAGGAAAGGTGAAGTTGTTGAAATTTAAATCAAGACCCCTTAGATAAGTAGTTGAAGTACATACCTGTCCTTCATACATTAAAATATTAAGTACCTACATAAAGATGTGAAATGATGTCTTGTAAGATTATGTTGTATCTACTAACATATATATGTACTATGTACTAGTACGAACTGTAAACATAACAATAACACCTTCTCAGAATGAAATTTACTTTCGTACACCCATCTGGCTCGACCTAAAACCATTTTTGGAAAGCAAAAGTCCGTGAAATTGGTTTTTCAAACTTACAACTTCCTCGCTTCTGACTGTGTATAAACAAACACAGAAAAGTTAGTTGTTTGTTGTAACAATCTGGACAT
Organism: Pogonognathellus longicornis; assembly: GCA_034694085.1. NCBI lineage: Eukaryota > Metazoa > Arthropoda > Collembola > Entomobryomorpha > Tomoceridae > Pogonognathellus > Pogonognathellus longicornis. The sequence continues at coordinate 8,607 of JAQFYB010006481.1, forward strand.
GGACGATGTTATTTTGAGACCTAAGACATTGAATGTTCAGCTCCAGTTTATAATATAAACAAACTCTCAATTCGAATCAATGAAGTGTAGAGACGAATGTTATATTGTTCAAAAACTATCACCTGGCCTTTTTTATTTGTTCAAAGTACCTACTTTATACAGGAGCAAGAATAGTCCTTTCCGTAGTATGTATTAGTAGTTTTCTAGCTCCTGTAAGAACAATGCGTTAAAACAGACAGATTATATTCATGATATGAACGATAAAATGTCAATACAGCATATAAACGAAGTCTCGAACTTGAAGACAAGAAAACAACATAAAACATGAGATCAATTATACCAACACTCGCTTTATATGCTTATTTTATTTAAAAACTTAATATTGAACAAGATGACTGTACACAGTGCACTTCTGAAAGTTTGATTTGGCTTACACTAACTTGTAGTGTTATGTCTATGCCTGTACGTTAATGCATGCTTTGAAAAACAACATCATAATATTATTTTATCATTTATGGAAGAGAGTAAAAAACAGTGAGTCTCATGATACTCATGAATAAGAGAACAACAGATTTGAAGGTTAAGATGTGTGTAGTAGTAATAACACTGATATTTTTGCTGAAGAAGCCAATATGCAAAACATGAATTCTAGCAGAAAAGCGTTGTGTATTCTGTATTATTATTTTAAAATGTATTGTATTGTGTGAAAACACAATAGGTATGTACAAACTTAAATGATAAGTTCGTTTAACTCAGAAAAAGTAACATCTTATAGTTACTTATATTTAGCAATATACAATACATATCAGTTTTATAAAGTGCAAGCGACAGTGCTAAGAACAAATTGCTATTATCCGTTGAGACAATTTCACACATTTCGCAAGATGTGAAGAATTATGCGAAAGCAAACATCAAAATAACATTAACAGTGTATAGCGTAACATAACAATGCAAGAATGCAACATAAGTGCAATGCATTTTACGGGAAATAATTAGTACTTAACACTTTACAAACGCATTAACAGAGAGAGCTTTGACTTTATTCTAACATCGATTTAGGTATAACAAGAAATACTACAAGGAAAGGAAACAATAAAATTCAAATTGCAACTTGTCCACACAGGATGAACCTTTTACCTTAATGCAATTGAAACAAGGTTATAATTATTTATTACCATCACTAGCTCATCAACATAGGCAGCATGTTACTGTCTTTTACAGACAATTTGATATTACTTCCAATACATTTAATACAATTAAAACTAAAAATGTCAACATCTAATAATGTTTTGAAACACAAATACCTAGGACAGTAAAATAAGCAATTAATTAAAGTAACAATATAATATTTGTGTCTGAATTAGAAATCGAATTTCTGAACCAAGTAATTTTAGAATGAAGTTCATAACCAGACTTTTCTTTAAAAATGCGTTGAAGTATCTATACTTATAACTTGCTAGATTTATGTTCATTTATACTACTTACAACTGAATAGGTTAGGTAGGTTGGTATTTGTAAGGTTGTCTTTAGTTTAGGTTTAGACTACAATCCTTACCATTACACATTTTTTATTATAATATGATAGGTACAAATAATATAATGAAATTCCATTGTGACTAATGATTGTGTGACCATGTTTCAACATTTTTTATAAATCAATTCAGTTTGACGATAGTAAATGCAAAGCAAACGTCGTCATTGAAATGGTAAGGATATAATTTGTCCAATGTCGAATGAAATACATTTCTCATAGCTGCACACATGTGTATGAAATCACTCGAATACGTAAACGAAGAAGAATACCAAGAAGCCTCAAAGATAATGAATGGTACAAGTACAAGATAACAGACAAGACGATAGCTTTTTTTAAAGCAATAAAGTTAAAGCTCGGTCTAGTCCATGTCCTAGTATTACTAACTAACTCTAGGCCTAACTAACATAGAGGTACCTATTATCCTGTCTGATTTACATTAACCATTATAGAATTATAGAACTTATAGCTAGTAAGTAAAATGAACTCTAAGTGTAGAGTGACTGCCAATGCAAATGTTTGTACCTATGTGAATATAAATAAGTACATAGCAGGCAAAGTGAGTGAAGGAACAAGCTGCGTGTGTACGTAACGTATGCTGACAGGCAGATAGCTTGAGAACACTTAATGTGTATGGCATTGCTCATCATAGCATTTTAAAGACGTAGTTTCCAAGAACCATAACAATAATTATTATCTCAAAATTATCTCGAGATACAATTTGTTGTACGGTTAGCATACCTAGGTGCAGCAGAGATAGAACATAGCTCCAGGGCATCTTTGTATTATATTAATACCTTCATTGGTAGAGTATATACCAATTGATCTCATCCTATAATGCATGTATCTTTTCTATCATCGCATCGTTTTCAACAAGGTCACTATTGAGTCATCATCATATTTTATGGCTAAACACAACACAGCATATAATTAAAGAGTCTCTCTTTTTACGAATTATGTAAGTGAAGTTGTATCGTGTCTGTTAATTGTTTGTTCATCTCTTCCATACTATTTCCACTTGTAGCATGAGTGTGTGGGTGACAAGGTATACAGAACGTACCGTTGAAAGAAACACTTTTACAAACACTGCACCGTTACTGAACCGCATTAGAAACAACTCACAGAACAGGTAATATACAGTAGCGTAAATATCATCTATGCAACCTATGCGGAAATTTGGGGCCCCCAAAAGGAGAATATTATTAATAAAAAGAGGTTATTTTGCCACAAAAGTGCAAAAATGTCGCGAATTTGATTATTTTTGGTCCAAAAAGAGGTTTTTACGTAGGAGCCCCCAATTTATAGCTACGCCAGTCTGGTAATATACCAAGTAGTCATGTACTGGAAAATATACAAATAAATAGATTTTGTTGGCAGTGTCCGCCAAAATGAGTAGTTTACTCAACCTAAGTGTCCTGCTGTTTCGCCTGTAGTGTTAAAAACTTACAACACATTTTTGATTCTAGAAACGTAAATATTTACAGAGCTACCAACCATAATAATATAATACACTGCTTTACAAATTTATACTTAGGTAGATACAGATATTTACACATGAAAATTGGATAGGACAGATGTAGTTTGCATATCAACACCAACAACACACTTACTTATTATGCTTGTGAGAGACAATGACAATGGCAACATAAAATTGAGACACTATGCAGTTTTAAGGCTGGCTGGCATGGGGCAAATTGCTGCATACCGCATAAACTTGGATAAGATTCCAAACAATTATTCTGTCTTTTGGTTAGAATAATCGATTCAATACTTTGGCCTATTTTTTTCCACTAAGTTTACAAGGGGCTGCTGGTATGGACCGATTTACCCCATGCTAGCCATCCTTAAACAATGTACCTTACTACCTATTATGCATGATTAGCTACACTCACTGATGCAAACTGATAGATAGACATAACAATACCGTTTTTTGATGAATCTCTGAAATTATCCGTTCAACTGCTAAAAACTTCAGTTACGCAAACCATCATCACTGATTCTGAGAGAAGT
>JAQFYB010006482.1:0-12144 GCA_034694085.1 Pogonognathellus longicornis
TTAAAATTATATTGTATCCTTTTTAATTCAACATGGTTACCAAATATGCAGTTCTAGCACTAACGCCTTCAATTATTTCTTATATTATACTACTCAAAAATCTGTTCCTCAAGTGCACTATTACACTATTCATGCCACAATATGTAGATGTACTACTAATAGTGGAAAACAGTTTAAATTTAATGTTGCTAAGAGATAGAAGAGTAGAGTGTAGCAGTAAATTACTAAAAGCATAGGTAATAATATTACAATGTCGACTGTGTGTAAAATGAATGTAGATAGTAAGTGTAGACTCCACAGAATATATGTATTGTGTGCATTATGTGGAGTGTATCCGAAAGAAAAGACAATAAAGCTTAATGGAATTGAAGCACATACATATATTTTTACCACATGGAATTTAATGGCAAAGTCTTCTATATCTATCGCATTTATTACAATATTGAATGCAAGGCGCTATATACCTGTGTGTCATATTTAGAGTGAGAGATGTATGTTAATAAAATATGGTGCTATGTAGGCGAAGGAAGCGTATGATAAAGTAATGGGCTGGTATAGTGGCAGTGGAGTAGTGGTGGAGAGTTTAGTGTTTTAGGTGGGCACTTTTGTTGGATTTGGTATTGTGAGCGTATGATGAGACAAGTGAGATAGAGAGTGGTAAATGTAATGTAGTAATGTATTGTAGGATTGAGCTCTGGCTGGTGTTTTTGGATAATTATTATCTTTCGGAGAGAGCGAAGCGAGTCAGATTGAATGTGACATAAGGTTATAACGTGATGGAAAAAAGCCGATGTTCCCCTCGGGAAAATTAATACAGTTCCTGTAAAATGTCAACATTATGATGCAAAGAGAGTGCTCTCGAGTGTGACTTACGATGAATCTGAATTGTTGTTTGACTGTGAACTGAGTCTATCGTTCAAGGAACTTTTCACGTTGCTTCTCTTGCCACAAAAATTGCATTGATGTCTGTCTATTTGGCATTTCTCTTGTACTAATGTATGCATGTATATGTAATGTAAATGTAAGTTGTCTGTCTGTTAACTCCAGCGCTGCCTCATCTTCCCACTATGCTATTTTCTATTCCACTTACCACATCACTCTCAAATACGTATTTTATACAGCCTTTCTCACTCTAACTCATATCAAATATTGTGTGCACACAACTCCTGCTAAAACATCACATCAGCACACCAAAATATTTTATTCCCAATACATCATTTCCTAATTCACACATCGTTCAGCACGCGTAGCATTTCCGACAAACAATCATTACACAGGATTTTCTCTCATTTTTCCTCAATCAATGTAACTATGAACTATTATGAGCTTATTGTATTAGCTATGCGATTCGGAGTCTCCTATACGAGTCTTTAGCACAGACGCAGACAATTTCTTTTTATTGACCTTCACGTATAAAAATAAACTGTCCGTAAAAAATGCGAAAACTGTTTCAAATTATTCAAATTCGTTTTTTGTAATTCTAGACGTACAGTTACGATGCAATAAAATTTCCCATAATTTTTTTGTAATTGTTCTTGATGTTGATGAGCCTATAAAGCTTAAAACATTGCAAGTTATAAAACCCTGATGCCTATCAGCAAGGATTTATTCGCAGCTTACATTATTCCTATATCTGGCGATATGCTAATCGGCTAAACTGTCTATATAGCTACATCTTTCTCTTTCTTCCATCACCACATCAAATTGCATCAGAACTCAATCCACTTACCAACTTGAACATTCATACTTCCCCTTCACCATTGTCTCCTCAAATTGGTGACAATAATTCCTTGAATATTAAACATAATTACATGTCAAGTGCCAAATGACGTCCTCCCTTTCTTTCCATACATACATGAATACATTTTCAAAGTAAATCCGTAACTTGTAACAATGTGGCTAAATAATGACAAACCATGTCTATTTAATACACCAATTCAAATACTTTTTCAATATTTTTATGTATACGTCTATTTCAAGTGATAATTATCGCCAAGAAAATTGTGTGAATTAAAACGCCGGCTATAAAAGCTAGTATTTGATCATAGGATATTTAAATGAAATTCGTAGAATCTTTTCGTATTTATAAACGAAAAATAAGTGTTTTGACTTTCATTAATTTTCCCCCTTTTGCGAGAATTAGTTACTACCGTTAATTGTTAGTGCAGTGCATAATTTCTCTGTTGATGAGTTAAAGTCATTTTTATGTAAAGTACGTTTTTCAGTTGTATTGTACATTTGCATTCATTACAGAAACAAATTTGATGGAAAAACGGAATTTGTGGTTAACGACGAAGTTAAAATGGAAGAAAGTCTCTGGTTCTTATATATGCATTTGATTTAGTTATTCGACAAATATTGCTGTGCGTCTGAATGTCTAATAATTGTATGCTAATGTTTGGAATCTGGCTATATCTGGTAGTAGTAGTAGTATTTGTGACTAACACGTTGTGACAGTCCAATCGACCCACATCAAATACAATGACAAAGTCAGGGAGTGTAAGGAGCAAACTAGACTTGGTGGCAGAGTGGTGGAGTTTATGGAGTTTAGAGTGTTTTGCAGTATGAGTGTAATTATGGGTTGTATCTGCGTATAAATGATAGGAGTGCTTGACTTATGAGCACTTGAGATAGAGATATGATGTATGGCAAACAACGAGTCGAGTTGAATCAGTCTCAAAACAAAACACATCAGTCAACCACCATGCTGAGACGAACATTAAGTACTTTTGATCTTATTCCATTTCCACTTTCCGTTCTTGTCTCCATTATTACATAAAAGATTACGACACAAATGACATTCTACACAAAATAGATTATTCCTCCATTTCTCAAATGCAGATGAGAGCTTGGCAAACAAATGGATGAGCCAGAAGAGTGCTAGCTATTTCTATTTATATGCAAACCATGTGTACATATCCCAACTCCAACTTTTCCACTCCTTCCTTATTCATTTTAATCAATGTGCCTTCGTCAGTCATTACGCATTTACTTTTTATCTCTTGTATCCGGCAATTCACTTGTAATGTGTGCTACGAACTACTAATGGCGCATTATTGGTTCAAACCTCCTGTAAAAAATTGTTTTTTTTTCAAAAATATAAATGCATCATTTCATTCTGTTGTTAGATACACTCTTCAAATGCATTTCTAACTTTTTAACACATTCTACGTGATTTATGTAACGCAGAAATATTTGAGATATTTTGAAAAAAAATTATTGAGGGAAATCATATATTTGTTTTGTATAAAGTTTGGTTTGTATATATGTAGGAAAATAATTCTTGCTGTTTTGTGCATAAAGCTGGAATGCCTGAAAGTTGGTAGAGTGAAAGCAATGTAGTAATTAATAATAGTAACTTATAAGTTTCATAGATTTTCCTCATGATATAGAATATCACTGTAGAAACTAGTTTCATTTGCCGATCTGGCTGTAAGTTTTAGCACCGTGGTATTATATAATAAGAGTCGTCTCATATTATTATTATGGGTTCATAAAGTCTCATATATGGATGCTAGGTAAAACATTAAAATGATAACCTACTAATATCTGAGAACATGTATTACATCGGAGTGTGTAAGTTCGTATTTATTAGAAAATGAGGCCTATTGTGAGATTTTAATATGTGTGTGGGTTTTGGTGGGGCGAGGAGGGTTTGCAGATATTTGAAACTCATTTGGGATTGGTATTGTGTTTGAGATGAGTCATTAGTAGAAATGAGGAATGGAATTTACGTGTGGGGTTAGTTGAAACCAAAGGAAGGATATCCGTAATAAAATTATAATAGTAGTAGCACTAACTTGCATAATATTCTATCTTTCGATTCTACTCCAGAATTATATTACTTGACTAAATCGCTCTTTACTCTCCACCACAATATCCCTGGATAAAGATATTACAAGACTCACAATGTGGAAAAGCACAGACACCCACACACATACACGTAAGTGAAAATTAGCAGATTCGAATTAGATACATGCAAAGTATCATATGTACAGATTCATGATATTTTACTACAAACATAGAGATACATTATGCTTTTCTCCTTCCCCATCTTCCTTATTATAGAAAATGCAAGCACAAAGACGTGAGGAATATCAAATCTGTCTCTACGGATGCTAATGAAAGGAATCGCTGCTACGACTACAATTCTCCGAATATGACTACAGCAGTCCACCTCCTCCTACACACTCCTCCTATTATCCTCTCCTTTACACTATGTACTATTGCTACTCCAGCCAAATTTGACATGGGTTATTCCTTTGGCTGTGTTAGTGAGACTGCTTTAATATTAGCACGCTAACCGTAAACTACAAGACAGTCCAATTCCAGTTGCACAAGTCTCCTGGAGAAGAAGTAGTGTAGTGAACTGGAGAATTCCCACTCGATGTGTAGCATTTATACTAAGACTGTGTACTATGTAGAACATGGGTGTTTTGTGTGTGGTAGAAAGAAAGGATCTTTGTGACGTTTAGAGTGTGGCCTGCCTGGTCTGATGGTGGTGGTGGATGTGGCGGTAGTGTTGGTGTTGGTAGTGTGGCAGAAGTAGTCGTTGTCTAGGTTGGAATGGAAAGCGTATAAATTAATTTGTGGCCTAATTGCACGACTGGAGTCATAAGATATTTAATATTACGAGAAGGTATAAGATTCCTCCTATTAAGCCAAACCAGTTGAGCAGACTCGTCGACTTGAAGTGAAACTGAATGCAGTAGTCGCATTATTATTAGTTAAAGAAAGAACATGTAGCACACCTTGTATCCTTGTACTACTCAACGAGTACCCACTCATCCTATCAAGTATCTTAAAAGCCAAGGCAAAAGCAAGGGTGAGTGAGACACAAGCTCCTAGCACATACTTCCACCAAAACAATGCAAACACACATAACACACAGATAGCCAACATTAACTGGAGAATATAAATAATATCCCAAAACGTATACTCTACAGGGAAACTCAACGGAGTCAAAGTTAAGATGATACAAAGAACAAGAGACGCAGTAGTACATACATGCAATGCACAGTAAGTAGAAAGGGAACTCAAAGGAAAGTCAAAGGTACATGAGTGTGCGTTTCTTTCCAGGAGGAGTACTATGTGTATTTAGGCACATAAAATACTCTACACTAAACACTTCAACTATCTTCAACCAGCTAGAGCTGCATGATTTCTGTGTGTAGTCCAAGAAAATCATAAAGCAAGTAGGTGGTGTAAGCATAATAGTTAATGTACATATATTTGTGCATGTGTTTCAGAGTGGAATATATACTTGTAGTATACATAGAAGTATGAAATATGCATGTAGTGTAATTCGTCGGAAAGAAGTCGGTCGGATATTAATGATATCGAAATGAATATATATATATTTGGGAGAGTGAGTGTGTTGTGTTTTGTGTTGTAGTTGTGGCAAGTGTGTTGTATGTGTATTTGTGTTGTGTGTATGCAGATGAGGCTTTGAAATTGGAGAGGAGATATTGTTGCAGCTTTTCATATTTCCTTCGCAGCGAAATGGAACGAGAAATTAGAGAAAAATACTTTTTAACCTGTACCTTTATTTGCCTAATTGAAAAAGTTGAGAGTGGAAAGGGTGGAGGCGGGCGCGGGTTATATTTAGTTATTACTGCTATCATGGTACAGCACAGCATCTTGCTCACGGGTAGTTATTAGTACAGTAGTAGCAGCTTTTTAAGCTTTATTGTTGTGGGGTTAGGGCTTTTGCTTTGCTCTATGCTCTTATATTCCATTCTATTTCATTCCACCAACAAACGAGTAGTTTTTGCCCTGCATCCACACAATCCTACTACATACTACACCCCTATAGACAAAAAGTGTATATTCATAGGATAGTGTTGTAATAGAAGACGGTAGTAAAGTGATGGATTGAATGAGATGAAATGAGATGGGTGCATTGCAAGGATGTTAAGAAAACACTAAGTAACTTTGAGAATGGCAAATGACTCCAAGTTACATTATAGAAAGCAGTAGCTACACACAACAACAACCAAACCAGAGACGAACTCCAACTTCAACACGTTAGCTTCTACTGTGTACTATTTAGAGATTTTAGTGAGAAAGATTTGACTATGGAGAGGTGGAAGAATAGGAGTAGTGATCATAGGCATAGCTAATAAGTTCAGTCGACTTTTGGTGGTAGTTTTGGTGGTATGCTATATGCTATGGTGGTAGTGTCGGAGATGGACTGGAATACTCACTCACTCACTCAGTGCAGGAGGACGGAGAGAGAAACAGAGAATCGCCCAGAGAATGAATAATCCGAATTTCGTCAGAGTAAAACTGAATAGGAAGACGGAGGCTGTGGAGGAGCAATGGAATCGACAGAGAGAGAGAGTGGAGGACGAGAGTGGAGACCACAGTTGTGTTTACTGATTGTGTGAGCTAGGAAGTAAGTAGAAGTATACGTAAGGAAAGAGTGTGGGTCTTTAGTGGCATTTGGGATATTGGTTGTAGTTATATGGCTGTAGTTGGTGTGTTGTAGGAGAAAAGAGAGCTATGGATGAGACGAGTCAAAAAAGTCAAGCCAACAACAACGAAACATTCTTTCGAGCTCACCTTATTAGAAAGAAAAGATGCAATCTAAATGCTTATGTTATTGATTTTCCCTTTCGGGAAACATTATGCCTTAATGGATGTCTTTATGCCAGTGCATATCCCGTCAATTCTTATTAGCGTATAGACCACTTATACACTTTGTATTCTGAATGGCATTTCGCTTATTACGCCAACTTAAAAAACTTTTTGCGGAGCGCTCAACTGATTATCCTCTCGCATTTCCCTCTCTCGCACACTACACATATAACGTAGTAGTTACATATACACGCACGTAATATTTGTGTATAAATGTATGCATGTCTTATATGAGCATGCATGCTGTATATGTATTACTAACTATTTTACAGTACAGTGAGAGAAAGAGGGCATAATAATAATAATAAAAGAACAAGGCACATCTAAATGTAGGCGATATATGTATTACGCATGTGAGTGACACTTTATAGAGGACATTATTTTATAAATATACTTTTTTTAAACAATGCTATGTCACGTAGCGTTACGATATGTTACGTAAGTACGTTACGTGCATGAGCTGAGTATAGAAAGTTGTATAATATGTGGTTTTTTTATCTGTGTGCATATCTGTCGACACTGCCGTATAAAAATGTATTGTATTAGAAGCATTAAATTGTGTAATAAGCAAATCCCTCTGCTTCACGAAGTTACAAGAACTATTAGTATTATTTAGCATGAGGTCGTTCCACTAAGTTCCTGCCTTTTATCATGAGAAGGAAAAACAGACAGAGAGAGACAGAGATTTGATGTGATCTAAGCTTCATTGTCTCTATGATTTCCTTGTCTTTATTCAATGTACTAATAGCACAATACAAAGTTACTGCTTGACTTTCTCCCGCAACTCTTTTATCTTTCGGTCCTAATTCCTATTTCTATTCTGATTACTCTTTCAGCTGTCTCTCCTTGTATTTACAGAAACAGCTCAGACTTCAAAATTTCCTGTATCGCAACAACATTGCATTCTTTGCTACATTAAATGTGTGTGTGTTATATTGTATACTTATTATAGAGTAGCCCTCTTTTCATTGTTATTTAGCATTACTTTGTTGAAAGCAAATATACATTATGTAATTACGTCTTGTATTACTACAACATAATACTACAAGAGCTTTCTTTGCTTATTTTGTTAGGCCTGCCACAAAGGTAAATTAAAAACTAGCACTAGAATTTTATTCATCTTTCGGTTTATAACCTTCTTGGCATGTGTCACATCCCATCTAAATTAAAACATTCTACATTATGTCAACTACTATACTACACTATTACTATTCAGCCTCCTCCATTCAAATCAGGATGGAAGTCGTACACATAGAAAAGAGTTGCGCTCTTTTCTTGTATAAACTACTCATTCAAAGTCAAATTAGTGTAATTAGTTAGTACTGCTACACTAACTAAGGTAGTAAGTGTAACACAATGTTCGTTCCTCAACATTTTCATAACGTAACGCATCCCTCTACATTTTCCAGGCAAATTAATAAAATTAATAACTGGAGGTAAGTGTTGCTTCCAAAGTTATATAATTTAACACGTGTATAGCTAGACATAGTTGCATAAAGACACTGTTTTGTGTGTACATTGCATAATATATTCATATACGACAAGGATATAAGTAGAATCAATTATTATTGCGAGAACATTTGCTTTTAGTAAAATGTAAAGGTTAGCGGTTTGATTTGGTTTTCGTAGCTAACTGTCTTTTTGTGCTGTTATTCGATAGTAGTATTCATATTATGGGATTTATTACCTTTAGATGGAATTATATTGGGTTAGGTGGTGGTCAAGCCAAATAGAGTAGAATAAGAATAGACCATTGCATTCTTTTCTATGTATATTGGAGTTTCAGTCTGAGTATCTTTTGTGTAGTCTTCTTGGTATTTGATTCAAACTTCCTTTTTGTAATACACAAATTAATGCATTGCACTGATGGACTTTATTCGACCCTACATACAGATACATCACTCTGAATTTCCATCATCCGTCTGTATGTCTGTATGTGTATGACTATGGCACATACTCATACATAAATATATCTGTACGTAAGGTGTATAAGTATTATGGTGGGAATAAAGTTACTATTTATAGGCATTCATGCTTGTACTTTATTCTAAAAATATTTTTTGAGTGATTCTCATTGTACGGTGTGCTACACCGACGTTGGCCGTGCTGACCTTTCTTTGTCCTATTTCACCTCATTTTGTTGACTGACATATGAAAATGGGTAAACCACTTGTATTAGTGCCTAAGTCTCAAACTTAAATTTGTGTATGTATTATTAGTATTTTGCTTCATATTATGTACTTCTTTCACTTTAAATATATTATGTATAATATGTAATATTTATTATGTTTGTAAGGATTGCTGACTGATGGTTTAATGCTAATAAATATGAATCTGATCTTCCTCAAAGACCTACTTTGATAAGACGTGTAATGTTATGTTATGGAATTTGAAGCATTGAACATAATTTGAGTGAATGATTATGGTTTGTGTACAAGAAAAGATGTTTTCGTGTAGAAATGGAGAAACGTGATGATTATTGTAGTTATACTATGTCTTGTAAGGATTCTTTTGTTTAATCTCATCTCAGTATGAAATTATCAAACTATTTTGAAGTTCCAGGCCTGGTCGTCCCCCCAAACGGACGTCGGTTCCGCTCGTACCATTATCACAACATGGAACACCCTCCCAATTCATGTCGATGAAAAAGCATCGATTAGAAAATGGAGATTATCCACCTTACGAAGCCAGTCATCATAATCCTGCTGGTAAAGTATTAATCTTCATTTACACCATACTTTTGCTTTATTATTTTTATACTTACATTACTTTAATACTTACATGTTATCCTCATTTCCTTCTGTCAATCTGTAGACAAACATTGTATACTTTTATGTTACACGAACTCGAGCCGCAGTCTATCACTTTGTAAACATAAATTCCACATACCTAATACACTAATAATATCTTCGTAACGCATATTTATCCATGTTCAAATTTAATAGAATTCTAGTATCAAAATCAAATATGCACCAATACAATCTATACATGTTATCACATATCTCATCAATCAATATATCTTGGAAATGATAAATATGAGAAGAATTGACTAGGAGTCAAAATGAATTTATGTTTTAGTGGTGTGAATAATTAGTATTCAGTTATTTGTAAGTGTGTGATGCAGAGTGGTCTCCCAGTGTTTAAGCACAAGGCGTGAAAATTTTTCTGCATTTTATTTACTGTATAATGTATACCTTGAACTGGTTTTAATAATGCTACTGTAATTTATGCGTAGGATGATAAATTAAACCTACATTTGTGAAGGATTCGTCTAAATGTTCACAGGCTATGTCGTGTACAAGAAAAATGTTTTGATTAGCATTTATTTTTGTTTCCTTCCTGCCAAAACGCACTTTGCATTTAATTACTACGCAAGTTTTTCGTTATTTATTTCCATAGCGCATTTTTACATCATGCGGTTTGCTCGCTATGCGCTAAGCTCTAATACCTTTAGCACAAATAATAATTTGAAAGAATATAATAAGCAGGTAGGTATCATGTAGGTATTAGCACCACGAGATAAAAAATATGAGAATGTAAAGCATTCGAGTAACTATGACTACAAACAAGAATGTGGGTAGGAATTGTATAGATAATCCCTGACGTAAATATCCTCGGAAGTTTCTTCTGCAATAAAATTAATGAACGGCAAACGGAGCTGAGTTAAAGTAAAAGAGAGATTACATTTTGTAGAGCTGGGATATTTTTAGTTAGCCGCTAGAGTTTGTCAAGACAGTAAGTCGAGAAGGAAAGAAAGGTTGGTGGAAAGTCTGACGGATGGTTGAGAAAGAGTTGGGGAAGAAGTTTCAAGTTTATTTTCTTGACGGCTTAGCAAGAAACTGCACAGCATAGCTAAATTCATCATCGCGGCGTACCTAGTCAAAGTAACGACCGAACCAATAAGTAATGAGAATATGAAAGGACAATAAAGATGGGATTGGAAACTCGTGTCAATGTCATATCCCCCCAAAATGACAAATTATTGTTGCCAGTAGAAGGCATTTATTAAACTGTCAGTATTATTTAAAAACTTTCTAGATTATACGAAACACACAGTCTTGGCTTTGGAGCTTAGTAGTCAAAAGAATACGAACAAAGTAAGTAAGTAAGTAAGCAGAATGAAATAAGGTTTCATTCGCCTTCTTCTATAGTCAAAGTCAAATCACACAAGAGAAAAGCCGCAGAAAACGGTAAACAGACGCTGGTGGTGGTGAACAGCGCGGACTGAATGCAAGCGATTCAAGCGACAGCTTCTTTCTAATTCCCTTCCCTTCATTCATTTCCGGATTCCTCCTTTGATTTCTTTCCCTACTTTTATTTTCATCGCTTCTGTTCTGATTAACTAGAATTATTCCATGAGTCTCTATACCTAATATTACCCATAATCCATCATTATTCATTCATTTCATAATCCCATACCACATTATACATAATATACCTTCCGTACGTAAGTACATATAAATACAATACATAGTCCCATAGCAATCGCAACGGAAACTATAACTAGCACCAAGGGTTTTGTAAATTTTTAGCCTACACAGAGATACTAATATTACTTTCATATTTATATTTTTTAACACAGCTAATTTTATAAACGAATGTTCTTTTCTTAGGATGTATATAGGTGGACAATAATTACTGTGCATTATATAGTGAGCCCAAGGATTACAAACTGGAGATTAAATTGCGCGACAAAAAAAATTAGCAAAGGAAGTTCATAATAGTGTTTTGTCTACTTTAGTTAACCAAGCTGTGTTAAGGGAGAAACGGTTTAAAAAGAGAAGTTATAATATTATTTGCATTATCGTTAAAAAGGACTAGGTACACTCAAGTGGCTTCAGTTGTACAATTACAATAAAGTGACTGTGTGTGGATACTGAGAATAATATGACGAGTAGAGTGTGTCTTGTGGATTGGAGTGAAATGTGTGTAGTTATAGTTCCTCTCTTGATCTTTCATGTGATTGTGTATACACGCAGAGACATGGGATAATGATATGCATGTAGAGATGCTGACTACACATTAAGGCATCATAATATTTATATTGTAGATTGCCTGATTTGCCAAAGGCTTTTTCTTCTACTTGGTCCTTTATTTAGCCTAAGTGACTTTCCATAGCACAACTCCATGTGTAAAGCCTACAGCAACAACTCCTACATACCCTTTCTCATTTTAATCACCCCAGATTATTTAAAACTGCCAACTACATCGGAAATCCCCATATACACATACATACACTACACACAACCAACAGTTGAGCACCAGGCCTCAAACCAACTACTTTTCATTCTTTCTCTCCAACAGTTCCATCCATATATCATATATTATACCCTCATATACAAAATCATACATTCAATTTCAAATACGGATGTAACGCTTCATTCCATACAAGTGCAGGAAAAATCTGCTTAATAAACATTTGCTTCCTACGATTGCTTTCCACAAATTTCCACGAGTGACTTTTATAATATTTCGAGTTGATATGGCATTTGTGTAGGTATTTCT
>JAQFYB010006483.1:0-12143 GCA_034694085.1 Pogonognathellus longicornis
ATAACCTATTTTTTCCGATTTCGGGGGGGGGGGCAATTGCCCCCTTTGCCCCCCTCAATACAGCCTTGAATATACCTATGCACTTTACAAAATAATTTTGTTTTTAAAATTAAAAACAAATTAAAATCTATTGCTCTGTAATTTAAGGGACAGGGAAAAATAGGGAATTAGATGAATTGATGAAATAGAATGATATTGTTATCAAAATTTTGCGAAATACGAACGAAATTGCTGCATGTCTTTGTATATTATCTAATGTTTGCTGTTTTGATACTTTTCAATTTACATTGTTCTGAATCAACGGTTTTGAAACTGTAGAATGTTTTCGCTTATTGGGCGTATTTTATTAGATAACTATTTTATGTAGGTCTGGTCTAAGTATTCCAAAATTTATTTTATTTCCATGTCGAGAAATAAACGAACCTGAAATAAATTGTTATGTACATCAAGTATTTTGTACTCTGTAGAGTAAAGATTTGTTGAGAGTTTGAGAGACCTTTCCTTCTTTAAGTTTGGTTTGAATGTTTGAATTTGAATCGAATCCTTTCAATAGTATTAAGAAAACACTTGTAAAAATTCCTTGCCCACCTTTTCATGCACATAGTAATAGTTTAGAGGTATGCATGGTATCTTACTTATAAGTACATCGCTGCTGTTGTAATGTTGCGTTACATTTCATTGTGTGATGTGGTGTGTGTACCTACTACTCAGCTTTAACTGAACCTGTATAGAAATGAGACATAGCTACTTCATATCATGCATAGAAATACATTCTGCATACATGTTTGTGTATAGCTATAAAAATGCATGACGAGTGCACATAGTATTTATTTATTTACAGGCAACTTTGTTCTCTCGAAGACTTCTTTGGTGTTCGGATTCGGCATTCTACTTGGCTCACACTGAAGCATAAAGGTGAAGAGTTTCCAAATCGGAACTAAAGTATTTTGACAGTTTTCTTAAATAAATATATCCATCATTTTTCTGCTCAAGTGTGTCTCTACGGTGAGGAGTAAACATCACAACTACTTTCCTCTTCTCCTTGCTGCTTTCCTTCGTATTTGTACAACACAAAATACAAACTGAAGAGTAATATTCTATTCATTCCATTCCGTAATGTAATATCAAACATGTCAAAACCTATGGGACTACTAATAGTAGCTTAATCCAGTATATGTACCTGTATTCATTATAGTTACAACTACAATATTAAGCAGGTAATAGCATTTTTATGTAAACAGTTAACATGCCTATAATATACCTTTTACTACTATACTGTACAAAATGTACAAGTACCAGGTTTGTACACCACACCATGCTGAATACTCGACATTTCAATTGATGTAGAAATTATTTCAAATATTTTATGCATCAGACTCTCCGGCGCAGACTATTCGGCTATCCTGGTTCTGTTTTAAAAACAGTTGTAATTCAACATGCACTCTATACTCAATTCATACACATAACAATCATTACAAATTGTAATTGTTTTTATAGTTTTATAAAACAATGCAAAATAGCATACTAATCATAAACTTACCATCTATTATTTATGTAGCGATGAATGCATGCCCATACCAGCTGAATCATAGAGGCAAGAAAGAGTGTTACTAAAAATAAATATCGTCTGGATCGTTTCGGGTGTTTATTTACAATATATTAAGGCATGCATTTTAAATGAGTGGATATAGTTTGTACAGGTATATGCAGTACATTTTCATTTGCATGTGATATTATGTTAAGGAGTACATACATGAAATTAACTGTTGATGATGATTTTCATACTGAATAATAAGTAGTGATACAAGATACTCCTGCTTAATGTACACACACTATCTGTATATGCAATCAAATGTCCGACAATGAAATCATAACATGAGACTGAATGTTACATGGATGGTTGATTATTAGGCAAGTCATTCTGCAGACAAAAGCTAAAATAATAACTTTTAAACTTGTTGGACATTACTGTTACTAGAAAAGCAAAACAGTAAGGGATACTCTGTGCATCCCCACTTTGTATTATGAAAAGCACCATTGTTTAAGAATCAGTTGGTAAAGCATAGAAGTTAAATCACACTACACACATACATATGCATAAATACACAATATACACACGTCTGTTACTTTGGTCGTGTTTAAAACTGATTTATCATCTCCATCCTTCATTCTTTTCACATCATGTCAGCTAGTACAAGCGATATCCTTTGTAATTCTAATAAAACTCTGCCACTCTTTTATGCACAGAAATTATTTTCATGTATCGAAATGTTATTCTGGGAGGTCCGCATTATGAACCACTGGATCAACTCTCAAAATGATGTTGCATTTATTGTTTATAGATCAACCCATAACTATGAAGTACTTTAACTGGAACTATCATGTAGGTTTCACTGTATTATTTAGATTAGTTTTTAGTTATTATGAAAACCATTTTTATTTAGAAACATATTAGACAGAATGTGTATACTAGTACTTCGTAAATTGGTACATAGCCCATCACCTGTGAGTCACTTTTATCTCTGTGTTGACTTCACTCCCTTCTTAATCAAGAGAGGGAAAGCAATAGAAAATTGTATCAATCTACAAATCTACACAAGCTCCTTCACCGCGTTTGTCTGTATACAGGTTGTAGAACGGTGACTTTTTGATGCGGTTGATTATTAAGTTAATTAGTAAATGAATTGTATAATAATTATAAGTAGAAATGCAAATAAACAAAAATATTACAATTATAAGCATGAAAATAAATACAAAGAGACATAATTACTATTTGAGGTTTCAGGTTTCAACGAATGAATGTACTTAAGTTTTACTCAAAGCTTAAATTCATTTAACTAAACAAAAACATAAAGTAAACAAATACAACAAAGTCAGATATCATAAAAAAGTACACTTATACAAGTATTGTAATACGTATATTAACTATATTGTGAAGGTAATAAAATTTACTGATTACTTATTATTAGACACTTTCCTTTTCTTTGCGAATCCGTTGGCAAAATTTACAGGTTTCTTTGGACGTTTTCTTTGTTTGCCTGGATTCTGTACCACCTACATAACAAATACACAAATTAAACATCAGAAAGTGATACTCAGAACTTTACTAAACAGTGTGAGATAGTGGCTTACCTGTTCTTTCTTTTTTGCTCTGTTTTCATGTCGTTTAGCATGGAGTTTGTCACTAAGCTCTGCGTACATGCAATTGAAACGATCATTACCCAGTCGTTCCCTCAGCAAGTTTGTCAACTTTTCAGCTAAGGCCTTCACTTCGCCTGATAAAGAAATAAATATTGCATGTCAACACATTTTTCATTTGATGCATTAAGATTGACGATACGTGATTAGGTAAGAATTAAATATTCCACTTACTGGGAACATTATCATCTGTCAGGTCTCGAACGCATATTCTTATCATTCTCGCACTAACAGGCTCTACTGCATCTTCAGGACAATGAGCAATCATTTCATAGAAACACTCAAATGCTATACGTCTCTGTAATATTTTTCAACAGTGGCACAATTATTTTTAAGAAAACCTGAGTACCAAAATATATTGGCCTAGGAAATGGGAAAAAAGTTTGTGAAATACTTACGACATGAAACTCTTTTGCATGCTTGACCACCTCTACTTGTACACTTCGATAAAAATGCATAACTAGTTTCTCAAGAACATCAGAAGCTTTCAGAGAAACGGTTAACCTGATTAGCTTAAACATGACGTTGATTGCCTTCAAAAAATAACAAATTAATTAGAAACATTTTCGCGTAATTTCAATTTATAGAAATATTTCACATACTTCTTTATCAAGTTCTTCATTTTTCGTGTGACAATGCAAATTCCACAAACTTTTATTCAATTCAAATAATTCATCTGTTTGTGAAACAAGAGTTCCGAACTGAGCAATACTATTCAGACTAGAAGAACCTAATGTGTCTAAAATTACGTCGAAAATACGAACGACTGCTAACGGGATCCACTCATGTTCGTAATACATGAAAACTTCTCTCAGTCTTTCTAAAATGATACAAAATGTTACACATTTTTAAACTATTTAAAAAGTGAATGGAGAACAACAAACTTAAAGTAAAGTTTAACATACTTAAGATGTTTTCGATTGTATCAGCACATTTTCCTTTCCTTGACCACAAAGGTAACTTGTCCAGCTTTCTTAAAATACATTTTCTTAGTGAACTCAAGCATTGAAAAATGGTGGAGTCTCTTGCTTGTTGTGTCATATCAGGAATTTCTGGCCATTCTTTTTCTGTATCTTCACTTAAAGTATCATGAACTATTGATAGTAGCTCGACAAATTGACTTTGATCACAAAGGGAGACATCATCCATGACGCTTCCAGCAACGAGGAAAAATGTGTCATAATTTGGCATCTGTAAACAATAAGAAAACAATTAGTTTATGAAATTATTTTACTAAAACTATTTTTCTTATATTTCATAATTCATAATATGAATACTGAATACTCTGAATGTACCTGTTCTTTGTCAGAAAACAGAGCTATCAGCAACGACATAAGAGATTTATTTTTTTCTCTTTTAAACAATAATTGGATTCCTTCGTACAATTTCTCTTTGACAGTACTGGAATCCTCATTTCCCAAAGCCAAGAGCATTTCCATAAAAATAAACTCCTTAAGTGTGTTAAATATTCCCTAAAAATTAAACATACCATAGTATAGTTTAATACACACAACTTCACAAGTTAATCTTTGACAAAACTGTTTAATACTTAACTAATTAATTGTAAGTAAGAAAATTGTACCTCTGGCAAAAGTGAAATCACTGATGTCATCGTAGCTACCGCCGAATGTCGTCCTTGTTCAATTCGGTATGACAGTTGTCTTCCTATCATAGCTACTTCTTCTGTTATTTGCTGCTCTTTAGTAGCATCCAAGTAATTGGAGAAGTATGTAAGATACACCTATTCGATTATAACAAAAAATGTCAGGCAAATAGTTCATTTTTCCTAAAAAGCAAAAATGTTAATTAATCTTACCAATCTACACCCTTCATTGATGTGTAAATATGGACTAGTGATGCTGTTATCAAAAACGTCTTTCATCAATCCTTTTATTGAGCTATGGTTTAGCTTTATTTGGAGTATTTCTTTCAGCATGGTTAATGCGGATGCCTAAATAGAAGTTAAAACCACCTTACGATTATTAATTTCACAATTCATTTATGCAATAATTATAATCAAACTATACGCAATCGATATAAAAACTTACTGAACAGGTATCATTGTGAAGTTGACCTTGAATTGAACTAAATATCAGTGTCAAATCCTGCTTGGAAATATTGTAAGACGGAAATCTGACCAAGAAAGCGTGCAGAAACTAAAATTAAATAAAAGCATGTTAAACAACCATAAAGACTACCATAAAGACTACCATTACATGATAAAATCAGAATAATGGTTTGACAATACGGGAACTAAATTATAAAATATAAAATTACCTTGAAAGTGACATTGAACATTTCATGGTGAGTGTCGATTCCTAAAATGCCACCAGTCCAAAACATATCCTGGTACTTTTGGGACAGAAAACTGTTCAGCTCAAATTGAAACAATAGCGAGCAGCATCTAAACGCCATAATACTAACCTATAAACAAGAAATGTTTAAAATTATACTTTAAAATAGATAGGTTTTTCATATTGTGAAATAATGCTTTTCAACAAATTACTATCATGAAGACATACATCTTTTGAAGGCGATCTTATTTCCTTGGCTAAATGCTCGACAAACTGATTAAGTAGTTCAGGGCAATCAGCCACAGTAGGTGTTTCCTTATTATGGGGAGTTTTCTTTAGAACGTTATATAAGCACGTAAAAATGAATTCCATGAGAAAAGATCCTGTTATTTTCTTTTCTCCAGCAATCATACTTTGCCCTTGACGTTTAACCACAGTAATAAGTTTATGATCTTTAACTTCAGTCAGGAACTTGTTAACTTTTTTATCCGCCGTTGCCTCTGTCGTTTTTGTACTTTCTGTGTGTTTAAGTTTCAACTGATGCAACCAAGTTAAGAAACTCGCAGGATCTATGTCTGCATTTTCACTTAATCCTTCACTAACAGAAGAAAGCCACCTTCTGCAAATTTTTACTATCTTCTCCTTTTTCTTTAGTTCAGATTGCCTTATTGCAGGTTCAATTAATGAGTAATATTCTTTCGTTTGTAGGAACTTGGCACATGTTTTTATAAGGAGATACGCATTACTTCTACTAGCTTCGGCAGTTTTTTGAATAATCTTTTGAACATCTTTTTCTTCTTCCATGATTCCAAATAATTCGTCTTCACAAATTGGAATTATGCTTTTAACCGGCACATGACCCGGATTTTCTCTCAGCTCTTTATCTAGCCCAACAAGTAAATGCTTCACGGTGTAATTAAGAACGTGCTTCTTGTATCCTCTTTGAAGAGATGCTCTGAGATAACTTATAACTCTTCCCAGCTGATTTGTTCCCAATTCTTTCACTACGGAGACGATTGTTTGCCTCATTTCGTTACGCACTCGAACATCTTTATCTCCCATTTTTGCACAAAGAGATGGGATTATGGAACCGATCCCGTCGTTGCATACACTAATGGGCAATTTCTTTAAGAGTTTTACCAATGCAAGTGTGCATGGAATTTTAAGCCTAACTTCATCGTTGAGACTATTATCTGACCTAGATAACTTGTGAGTAGCCTTCTCTTCAAACTTTAAATATTTACGGAGCTTCGGAATTATTTTCTGCTTGAGATGTTGTAAATATTTTCTTGCAGCTGCTCTAGGCACCTTTACGAATTCTTCCACTTCATTCACAACATCGTTCTCAGTTTCTTCAACTATTTCCATTTCTTCAGGCTGCACAATAGGTTTGTCGACTGCAGTAGCCGGGGGAGTTGTGTTTGTAATTACTCCAAGTGACAAATCAAAATGAAATGCATCTAAAGTTGCAATTAAGACCCTCTCGTAGCGTTTTGCCATCAGTTTTGTTTTTTCCGGACTAACGACCAGCTCTCGTAGGTTTTTAAAATATTGATCATGTGGAAGAACATTTAAAACTGCGCGTTTCACTCCAATGGAGGCATCAACTAATTCATTGAATTGGGATTTGCTGTCCGACTTCTGAACCAAAAGATAATGATTTGCCAGCGGGGTTACAAATGAAAGCAATGTCGCAGCACTAACATTAGCTCCATCCTCTTCAACTCTTTTACACAGTCTGCAAAACAATATTCATATTCAAACATTTTCACCAATATCTTACTATAATCAAAATCACAAAAACAAAAGTTGATATTATTTACATATTATAATAAACTTACGAATTTAAAGCCCTAGTTTTCATATTTACTTTAATGTCAGTCAATCTGGTCAATATTTCAGGGTCTTCTTTTCCAAGCTTAAAAATTGTGTGTAATTCTTTAAAAGTGCCATGCACTGTATTAACGTTCATAACAAACGAAAGCAATGTTTTTATGAAATCTGCGAATTTGCTATCGTCCTGATGCTTAATTCCTCCTTTTAGTCTGGGTATTATGACGGAGTCCAAAAATTTTCGGATCTCAACCTTTTTAGTATTATTTCCTTTAGTGCTGAACAAACTAACAGATTCTGCAATTGCAACTAATAAGTTGACTGCAGATGTTCTTATTCCTAAGTCAGAATCCTACAAACAAAAATAGTATTTATAGCCTGTTTATAGCTATGAACTTAGTAGAATAGAAAAAAATGATTGATTAGGAGTATTTTGACATTTTTGACGTACATGTAAAATGTCATGAAAACATTGGTAAGAAGCCATTGTATATGAAACAATCTCAAAATTTTGACGGACTCTTTTAGTCAAAGCAGAATATCCTTGATGTCGTTCTGAATAGTTTGGCACATCCGAAGCTTGATTTTCAATCCAAGAATTAACATTGCGCATACTATCGTACAACAACGTATCTTCGTACGACTCGAGAATAGAACACAAAGCACTACGAGGTCTTCGATCTTTCATCCATGTAAAACAGTATCCCAGTTTGCTATATGCACAAAAGCAGATGAAATAAACCATATATTTAATTGTACAAGATTTAGGAAAAGATTGAAATAATTTTGAACATTATATTAAAACAGGGAAAGTCTTAACATATGAACATAGAATTTGAACTTACAGCAACAGGGTTTTATGGTTTTTGAGATTAGTCATTAGAGTTTTACATGCAACTAAAGCATGACAAAGATTGTCTTCTTTAGTTTTAGACAAAATTAAAGTATCCATCATTATAGAGCATAAAGACTCTTTCGATTTCTCGTCATCAACATGTTCCACAAGTTGTGAAATTAACTGAAGCCAGGATTCTCCAGATGGCCCATTCAACAATTTCTTTAGAAATTTCGTCTCCTTAAGTAAATTCAAAATGATTTGCATTCTGTATAGAAGAATTTTCCATCCTATGCGTAGAGCTAAACAAAAAAGTGAAAATATTCAAAAATCTAAACATATTCACTAAAAATTTCATCATTAAATGACATAAAAACAGTTTTGACTTACAACTGGTATTTGTGTCAAATAAATCTGTAATGTCAGTATCCTGAGGTTCTTCGTCTGTATCCATGTGCTCAAATATCAGAGTTTTTCCATCAATATCTACATCATCAGTCTTCCCAAGATTCAAAAATATGTTCATCACGTATTCTTTTACGTTGTCTTTTGCTGACGGAGAAGCCAAAAGATCATATAAACTTTCCATGGGACTTGTTCGAATGTCATTTTTGCAAGACTTAGCAAGCAATGGATGATATCTAAAAGGAATTTACAATTGCTAACATGGTAGATACAATTCATACATCTTTTAAATAAACTAAAGTACAAACCTTTTTGGTTAAGATTACTATTATTGTTTCGTTTCATTCACTTACTTTTCTTGCGAGCTCCATATGTTGAACAACACTAGCGCCCAACTGATACCAGAATTGGAAGATGTGCTCAGCTCGGATGTAATAGGCCAAATAAACAGCTCAAATATTTTATTAACAACCGATGGAGTGAGGTTCAGTTTTGTGAACTTTTCAAAAAACAATACTAAACAGCTTCGAGCTGCTTTTAAAGCACGTCGTTTCCACTCTTCCATAACCTCTTGGGGGACTTCCAGTACATTTGCCTCTGTTTCAGCGTCTTCTTCTTTTTCTGCATCGGAAGACTCCAAAAGAGTCGAAGTTTCATTCATAGGTATTTGTGCATTTAGTGCAGTGGAACGAACAAGTTCGCACATTTGATTCACCAACTTAAACAGAAGATGAGGAAATGTGTACTCCCATACTGATAATATGTTTTTAATTTTGTTGATTTTCATTTCAGCAACTTTTGGACTGCAAGAATCTACGATTTTCAAAAGCATGAACGTATTATGTTTACAAAGACAAAAAATGAATTCTTTGACATGCCGGGAAATGATTAAATAATAACCTGCAGTGGAAAAATCGCATAAATCGATGTATGACTCAGCTTCGGATTCCGTACAACCAGCCACGAACCGGAGAATTACCTTTCTCTGTTTCGGGTTTAGCTCCCGTTCTTTACCAATAAGTAATCTATAATAAACAGTATAATGCAGTAAGCAAAAGCATAAAAGCTATATTTTAAATTGAAATTGAGTATTGAAAATATCTTCCTTATTACCGCAACACAATTTTCATCACTAGTTCCCTTCGTGTGGTACTTTCGTTTGCAAACCTTTGGTCTAACGTTGTGTCCAAAGCATCTGATCTCATTGACAACAAAACGTCCAGTGAGTCTTTTTCTATCAACTCCTCTATAAACTCCCTGCAACGGTAATGGAGCATAAAATAATCTTTAATAATAAAAAACTAACATAAAATGAAGTGTAAAGAATAAATCATACGAATAATTCTTCAAATCCTTTGTTCGTTTTGTGAGAATAAACTTCCAGACAGACATTCTAATTTGCTTAGGAACTACTGTGAGCATATTCACACCTATTTCCCATATTAAACTGTCTCCACCCACTCTACTGCACTTTTCTAAGAATTCAAATATCGGCCCCAACAGTCTAATCAAATACACAATAAAAAAATTAGTTTGTCATTATGTCATTAACAATAGAATGTAAAATTAAGATGTTATGTATTATTTCATGCATTTAACACAACTTACTTCATATGGGGTTTCAAATTCCGTAATTTCAGCTGAGCATTGAATTCCTTACATCTGTAGAATACATTTGAGTTAGTATTAGTAATTGTAAATGAACTAAAATTATATACAAATGTGTTACCCCAAAATATCATTGACTATTGCTAGCACGGCAGTTGTTGCTTCCTTCTGTAAATTCACCCCTTTTAAGCATTTCCAAAGGTTGCACTTATATTCCTCCACATCCAGTTTTTCGACGAACGTTTCAGTTTCACCATTTTTAGATAGTTTGAAAAAGTTTGCCATATGCAAAGATTTTGTGAAACGAACTTTGTCAAAATCTTAGACAAAAAGGTTTAAAAATTGGTTTATTATATCCATTTAAACATTTCAATTAATTATTAAATTAATTAAATATTACCTGATAGAGGCTCATCAGAAATATCTTCAAAATTGAACTGATTCTGTACTACATTATCCTCTTCATAATATTTCAGAAAAACTTTTCCAAATAGATCCCAAAATGATCCAGCCTTGAGCTTTTGCCCAGCTGTGTTTATTACTTTCACACATAGTGGCCATGCTTGTGTATAATTTCTGTACATTTGTCCAAGAGTGTATTTGAACACAATCTGAAAAAACAGATCTCATTTTATTTCAATTTCTATCCATAGCATTCGTCCGTTTATTTGATTTTAATATTTTACCTCTTTGCATCTATCTGAAACTTCTTCACTATTTACTACTACTTGACATTCAGTCAAAGTTTTCTTTAACATGGGAGAAAAATCTGCGCTACATTCTGTCATACAGTCAAGCTCCAAAAAAGATTTGTACATAGCTAGCAATTTTTCGTCCGGGTCTTTGTCGTGAGCTATCGTTTCAGCAGTATACAGTATTGACAAAGTCATTGATCTTACCTAAATATAGAAATGAAAATAATTAAAATTTAATTGATAGAATTACAAATATTTCATGTGCAATTTTTTACCATTAAAAATCCCGAAGACAAAAAGTCACACAAATTTTTAAAATCATTGCTACGACTTTTGATCAAATCCATTGCATAGATATGATTTGCTTTCTTTATACAATGAAGGATTAGATCAAGATGCTTCAGCTTCCATAAGGATACACAATCCAATTTGTCGAAGCTTAAATTGGAAAAAATCCAAGTAAATGTTCGATCCAAATTTAAGAGCTGCAAACTGGAATGCACCACCAAATATTCTGTAATGTAGTAGAGGAGCATTGTGGGGACAAGCATTTCATTTGAATATTTCTTCGACGAGTTTAGGTGACTCAATAAATTATCAGCCATTTGTTTGCACTTTATATCACACTTATCGCACAACTTGTTTCGATCTCTTGACGCGACCAGAAAAAATTTCAACAGTTCTTCGAAGTCTCCTTCGCCACTTGTTGCCGATTTGAATTTAATATGGCCGATTGAATTGCAACTAGAAACAAACATATTATTTTATTCATAAAATTAATAATAAATAAAAGTCAAAAAACATTTTAATATCTAGGTATATGTAATAGAAATGTGGAATTTGTAAATGTCTTTACCATTTAGAAACGCCCTGCTGTATTCGGCTTACATCGATAGTAGAAACTATGTCTTTTTTGTTTAAAAAATAAAAAGGCTGACAATATCCTGAAAATAGGTTATTATCACTATTGTAAAATCCACTTTTCACTAAAATGGTTTCTGAAACAGTGTGAATATAATAACGCATTTTGGAACTGAAGAGTTTAGAAATTTCATTAGCATGTTGGGTCCGTTCGTAGGCCGAAATTAGTGGCTGAAGATAAAGACCAAAGTATTTTTTGATGTCACATTTCTTAAGGACAGTATCAATATTCCTTATTAATGAGAAATCTTCGATTTTTTCAATGACAATTAGGATGAGAGGATGAAGTTGATTCACTAAATCACTTTTTTTAACAAAAGCGCCTTCATACAACGAGAATACAGTGTGAATGAA
>JAQFYB010006484.1:0-12142 GCA_034694085.1 Pogonognathellus longicornis
GCAATCGGTCCCAAATTTGACGGGACAAAAGTCGGCTGAAATGCTCAACGGTTCTCGGTTCAAATATTTTGGTCGGGAATGAAACAACAGAATTACACAATATATACTGGCATTGGAGAAACACAAATTGCCAAATTACATTACATTGAAAATGTATTTTTTGCAGAAACATTTTTATAGAAAATCCGTTATGAGATGATAAATATATTGAGTAAAAACAATATAATAAATTTTTATTATTCGGTTTACTTGCGTCCGTTCTGTCTATTATACACAGACTGACAACGTTTTATAACAAGATTTTGAAATAGAATGTATTCCTAGCGTAAGTGGTTCGAAACTATCATCATTTGTCCACGTCGTCTTACTACATTGTGTCTGGTTACAATAAAGTTACTGGCGCCAATAAGGACTCTAACTATGGAGTGTTCAGACTAAGGAGTAAATATTTCGTGCAGACTTTGACCATATAATAAAAAATGTTGTTATTTAATGGGGTTATAAATAAATTCATTTGGCTATGAAAAATTCATGCAAAGCAGCTATTCAGTGAAAACATAACATGGGGAAATATGAACTGCAACAATAGGTGATAGGTGCAAAAGTTTGCAACCTGCGTGTCATGAATGACTGCTACTTTATCCTGATTCTCTAATCTGTATTTGATTGAGGTACTGTATACACAGATTGACAAACTGGGAATCATCACATGTATTTAGTAAGTACCCAGATTAGGGAATATGGGTATCATTACTATTACGGTTGGCAAAATAAGGAGATATGCATGGAGACATTCGTAATGACAAATGTCAATTCATTCATTTATTCTTGAGTCATAGACATTCTGGCTGCAGCTCGCTCTCGTCGCGTATTTTTACACATGGCAATACATCAACATAGAAATTGAATAGAATTGAAGAGGCCAGGAGAAGAAATATACTTTTCATTTGGTTGAAAATTGTCACGGTAAAAAAAAGATTTTTTACTATGATTTTGGGTCGCAACATAAATCATGAGGCATAAAATAAAATATTGAATGAAAATCCTTTTCCTAATGCTTTACTGAAATATTTTTTTAATGTTGATAATGAAAAAATTACACAAAACTGAATCTTATTGTTGGTGATATTAGTGATGTACCTTATCTTATCGTTAGTAACTTAACTGTAATAAAGAGTTACACGTAAAGAAGAATAATTGGACATGTGCAGAGGAACCTATATTTTACGCTTCACCCAAGCGCAGAAATCGTATCGCAAAACAACTGATTTGTACTTAATTTGAAAGCCCATAGTTCACATATTTAATATTCATGAAATTAGTTTCTCAACTTTCCCCACGTATAGGGTGGGGCATGTACTATAGGTTCTCTACGGGTTGCCATTTCGTAATTTTGCAACCAAATTGGCTGCAATTTTCAGAATGGGTAGTCCGTAGTAGTACCTAACAACAGATTTTTTTAGTTTACAAATTTGACGTTTTTTCCCGCTATTTTTTTGAAAGTTAGTACTATACAATAAATTGTGCGAGTCAAATTTTTACGTTTATTAGGGTTTGAAAATCAAAACCAAACAATGGTTGACTGAGTACACATGTATACCACGAAATGAATTTTGGGAAAGTTCAATGCAATATGTATTTATACAATTTCCATGAATGACTTAAATTTATGCTCCCACCGTCCCACCTGTTAAGTTCTATTGTACTCTGTGTGCCATAGTATAAAAAAGTCCCTGTAGGAATAGGAATGTGCTTATAGGTTCAGGTATAAATATTTCCTTTTGTGGTTAAATGTATTGAAAAACACTTCCAATAAATTTAGAACTTTTTAAGCTTTATGCTACAAGCCACGATCCATATAGTATATATTACTTCCCAACGACCTTTTCCAATAATAGACATCGGCGAAATGTAGGTGTATTACCTGATGATGATATTCGTGTGGTATTGACTTCACTCTTGCACTTGAACTTGTGTCGGTTGCAGTGCATTATACATCTGCAATACCATTCCAACTCAAAAAGAAACTAGTGAAATATTACCACAAATTGAGTTTTTATTCTTAAATATTCAGTTATTAATTTTTATTGATTTATACACAAATAGTATTGTTAAAAAATTTGATTGAAAAGCCATAAAAATCTAAATAGCATTTTTATGCTGGGTGCACATTTTATCGGTTCCAAAGTGTCACAATTACGGCGATGATGAATTCCACTACTAACAATTGGGACAGTGAGCTGATAATGTCTAATATGTTACATCAATTGGATCTTTTAGAAAGGTAACATCATAATAATCAAGTATTATATTTATCATTATCACAAAGAGTATAGAAAATGCTGTATTAGGCAAAAACAGCATTATTTTCTATACTCTTTGTCATTATCAGTGCTGGAATTTTCCCCTTGAAACAAAATATTGTAGGGCACTAGAAAACATTGGGGAAAGGGCAAGGGGCAAATGAGATAAATGTACTTCAATCAATCAAGAGTCAATAACCTTCATTCTCAATAATTCGGTCTCCAACCTATATTTATTTTTCTCCATTTTTGTTTGTTGCCTACCTATTGCATCTTAATTGACTTAATTTTCTGGTAGGAAGGCGAACTATGACCAATTGACCACTGTAGGAAAGCACCATATAGTATAAAACAATAGACTGCAATTTATTATACTTAACAGATATGCTGTATATTAGTTATGTGTGTATAACAGCATGTTATAATTTATAAAAGTTAAAATACATTTTTCAAATTCTTTTTACAACTTTATAAATCTTATACTTAAACTTTTATGTTGAAACTTGACGATTTAACGTTCAAACAAAACTAAAAAATGTTTAAAATAGTTGGTAAACTAATTAAAAAAATCTATATAAAAAGATTGTAGTTCTTGAGTCAGCTCGTGGTACTGTCGCGCTCTCACATAAATAATTTTCCGTCACAAAAAGGCTCGGATCAGTAAGCATAGTAGTAACGTTAGCCTCGAAATTATTCACCGTAAAGTACACCCGCATTGGCTGAAGCATTGACTGCATAATATTAATTGGCTGAACCGCGTTTAAGAGAAACTTGTTTCAAATATGGATTAAACAATCTCTATCTATAGCATTATCTTTGCAGTGTGCAGTGTCATAAACTGTAATAGGAATGCCAAATTATATAAACAATTGATATAATGATTAATTTTTTAACTGTGTTCTTTTAAAAGGAGCTATGCTGGGGATGAAAGTGGGAAACAACAAAACAATTCATTGATAGCGGAAATCTTTAAAGATGGGTATAGTGAAGCTAACAACGAAACAAGAACCTCTGATAAACATTCATTCCAATGTTCCATCTGTGAAGCATTATTTACACAAGCAAGAAGTCTAAAAAGACACATTGAAACTATTCATTGCAATAAAACGCGACCTTATCAATGTCACATGTGTGAAAAAACCTTTACGACTAAACAAGGACTAAAAGACCATGAGCGAACTCACACTGGCGAAAAACCATTCAAATGTTCGTATTGTGAAAAATCTTATAGAACCTGGAGCAACAGATACACCCACGAGTTGGGCATTCACGCAAAGGATAAACTTCACTCATGCGTAAACTGTGAAAAAAAGTTCATGTTTCCTAGCATGTTGAAAAACCACATGAAGACTCACAACGAAGCAGCTAAATATGAAAACTCAAACATTGAAACCAACAACAGTCCCATGAACCTTCAAAAACGTGCGAAGCGTTACCAAAGGTTTTTAGAAGAAAAATATTTGACAGGATCAAATAAGAAAAATAAACATGTGGAGGTCTTAAATGATGACGTAGGCCCTCACAAATGCTTCTTGTGTCAGAAAAACTTTAAACATTTACATCACTTGGAAAGTCATTGGATCACTCATACTAAGGAGCCAAACCTTTTTCAATTTGGTTTCGAGAATTCAAATTTAGAAATAGTAGAAATAGAATTGCTCATATGACGTAGCTTAGTTATCAATTTTGGCATGTCATTTTTATATTATGTTATTACTTATTAGTCTAAGGGAAAAATGTTTACGTAAATAATTTTTATGGGTTTGGATAGAAATTAAAATTTCTAACTCGTAACAGTAGTAGATTGTAATGGCATATAATTTTTATGCATATTTTTTAATTGTTTTGTTACCCCAAAAAAGTTTAATAACGTCTTCATTTTAATATTTTGAAAATTATTTCAATTTATTTTTTCATTTGCTTAATTGAGGACCACTTAATTGTTAACATTTTTCTTTACAAGAGTTATCCTATTTCTAAATGTTGGGATTGTAATGCTTATTTGGTATTATTTTTGTCATCGAAAAAATAAATTTTGAAAATGTGATACTGAAGTGTTAAGATAAATATAAAATATTTTTTCCTTATGCGTTGCTCCTTTTAAATTCGTTAATTTTAATTTTCATGCATATTTCAATTTTAGCTTTTGCACAAAATAAAATTATGTTTTAAAATACAACTCGGTAGCTCAGTAATGTATTCAGAAAATTTTAATATTGTTTTCCAATGCACACGTTTGTATTATGTTGTATTAACGAAAGTTTTCAACTGGATTAAGGTTGATCTGCCCCGTCTAAATTATTTTGAATTGGCTGGCGATGCAGAGCTTGAGTATTACTAAATATGGCACGCTTTGACATAACGTCAGCCCGCCTGATATTTTTTGACAACAAAAAAATTAGCCGAATGGACGTGCGCATCGTAAGTAAAGCTTTTTAGGTAAATTTTAATTTACTGATATGGATAAAAATAAATCAATGGTAATCTGGTAACATCCTAGGGGTACCACCTGGTATCCAACGTATTTATCTTTTCAAACTGATTGCATTTCAGCTACCTAATGAACAGGGCTGAGCAAGATACTTTGTTTTATGATGCAAGATAGAAGATACTTGTCTAGCTCAAGATACTTTGCTATCTTAGTAGATACTTTATCTTCGTAAAAGCCGAAGATACAAGATACAAGATACTTTTTCATCTATTTACTTTCGTAAGATACAAGATAGTTTCATCTTATGTTTTCATTTCTAGATACAAGATAAAACAGCATTCATGTCTAACCTTTTTGTGCTGATTTCAATACAAATACTCAAATAAACGTGTTGCGAGTTTAAAAATCTAATTGCTTGACCTTTTTACTTTATTGCAGTTTATAGATAAAACTGCATTCATGTATAACTTTTTGTGCTCATTTGAATGCAACTGCTTTAATCCGCACAAAAGATTAGTTATAAATGCATTTTTAACCATAAATTGCCCTACAATAAAAAAACAGTCTTGCAGAATTTTGAATGGCGCCACACAATTATGTAAGTGTTTGTATTGAAATCAGCACAAGTTGGCTATACATACATTTTATTCACTACTAATTGTAAACAAATGAAAATGTCAGCATATAAGAAATTTGAAAGTTGACATTTATTTATTAAATAGGTATAGAGTTGCACTGAAACCAGTTTGAAAATTTGGTTGTGTTTAATAACGGTCCGTCAACTTTCGTTAAACAATGACCAAAGGGTATTATTAGCGATAATATTATAACTAGTTGACACATGGGTTCAAATTCGGATACGAACTAGTACCCCTAGGATATTACCACATTATCATTGATTTTTTTATCGATATCAGCACAATAAAATTTACCTTAATTGTTTTTGTAGATTGTGATGTCATAATGCATTTGCAATGTCACATTGCAAGTACGGGAATACAATTGGCGTTGATCCTTCTAAACTCAAGGCGCGGTTATATCCAATGCTAGCCTATGATCGAGCGACCCTGCCTGGCACTAAACTGGCTACACCCACAACGAGACTCACGAATTTATAAAAATGCGATTATTTTCGAAAATAGGGACATTTCAAAATAAGTCGCTTTTGCAGTTTTTAGTATATGCTAGTAGGTAATTAAATATATATAGGGTAGGCCGCTGTCGGTTGAATAACAGCCAATATTTCGGGCAATAACTTGTCAAATCTCGCTGAAAATTTTAATGTAAATGTCTAAATTCTTCATCTGGTATTTAACAAAAAAGTTTCTTTATCTACCAGAAATTTAATTAAAAAATGGAAATGTCAATTTTATCCGCAAATTTGATACAAAGTAAATTTTTCGTCCTTCACTAATTTTCTGCTTACTGCATCCCAAATGCACTTTAAAAGGTAATAATTTTTTGACACACAGATTGGACATTCATGATTCGTATTTTCATAACAACTATTACTGGTTATGTTTTATCATTTTCTGGAAAAGTTTAGTTAAAGTTGAAATGTGGGAATGCTGTCGGTTGAATAATTTATTTCTGCTGTCGGTTGAACAATTTATTTCTGCTGTCGGTTGAATAACGTATAAAATAGCTTAATTATTATTTTTGGACTAATGCCCCTATACTGTTGGCTACTGGGCACATAACAGAATGCTCATTGACGAGCAAGAAGAGGATTATAAGCTTATTTAAAGAGAGCAGCAGATTTATATTGTGCACTGTCATAGAAGAAAATCCGTAAGCTTGCATTTCAATGTGCTATGAAAAACGAGAATTGAAATACCCAGTCACATGGATCAAAACTGGATTATGTTTTATTCCAGATCGATCAGTGGGTTGTGTAGGAACTGCCAACTCTTCGGGATGGATGCAAGATCTACGTTATGTATTTTAATAATATGTTATTCAACCGACAGCAGTGCATTATACAACCGACAGCAGTGCATTATACAACCGACAGCAGTGCATTATAAAACCGACAGCAGTGCAATATACAACCGACAGTACTGTTGCTGTCGGTTGAATTCGGCAGCTGACGAGTCAGCAACCTATTAATATATAGGGCTGAGCTCTGGTGTCGCCAAGCTCTAGTGTCCATAAGCTCTAGTGTGGCCAAGCTCTAGTGTGGCCAAGCTCTAGTGTGCACCAAGCTTTAGCGTCCGGTTACCAATAAAAATGAAAGTGAGCAAGTGAGCATATCACCGTTTTATTGGACAATAAATTGCTAATGTATGTATTGCTTCTATCAATTGACTTTCACTTTATTTAATTGTTGATTGTGTTTGGTCATTTTAAATAATTATCTTGGTATATAACAATAAACATTAAATCTCATTGTTAAATATCAAATTAATTTGATAACCAGTGTTATTACAAAGTGTACTGCATATAGTTAAATATTTAAAAGACAATGACCACTAAAATCAATCATTGTCAAAGGTTTGAGATAAAAATGGTATCACTTACTATAATTTAATTGCACTAAACTTGTTGAAAATGAAAAGATTATTTGTGTCAGAAAAAAGTGAAATTTAGTTAACTAACTTTATGTATATCTGAAAATCTCTGGTAATGTGTTATTACTAGTACTAATTAACACTGTTTGGAAAATGAAATTTGTTATAGTTACAATACAAGCAATTTAAATAGTTTTAAAGAATCGTCCAAGTTATCTAGTACTATAAACACATTGACTGTAAAATTTAACGATGCGATGTGTAGTGATATTTATACTTTTTTTACATATCCAGGAATTTTTCTCAGCTTTACCTGGTAAATTTTAAGTAATTAAACGGGTGCCCCAACCACGGCTGGCGCCTTTACAAAAATCGAAGCCTGGCTCTCATACCTGCATACCCCTCCCTACCCGTGTTTACTAGGTATTGGCAGCAGCCTGCGAACATAGAATAGTACCATGAAGTAAACAGCCTGTCCACCTTCGGGGGCGAGTTATGGTCTTGCGGTAGACTGTTAGTAACTCATTCATGTATAATACATTGTTTGTAAACTGCGCAAAATGTGTGTGTAGTATATTATTCTCAACATCAATACCTCGTTTGCACAATTTGGTGAAAAAAATGTATGCCTGGTATTGGTTTCACACAAAATTTGAAGGGATATCTCGTTGCCCGGCCTCCTCCGGCCGGTCAACGAGGTATCGGAGGGAGCCAGGGTATACAGGTATGGTCGCTCTGCATTTTTACATCGACTTTTTTTTGGTTTTTCATGCATAGAAAAATCTCCAAGAATGTTGATAACACCAATAGGGGTTAAGAGAGTTTTTGTTGGCGTTTTACAACAAAACCAAATACAAATACTAACCTTCAACGTCAACAATACATTCCCGTTTTCTAATTCTCATCGTTGTCTAACACTCCTTTTGCGAATGACATATATAAAAAAGTTATTAATAAAATAAATAAAAATATATGCAAAAAACTCATTTACCTATTTAATTTTGATGTTACTAATAGGAAGATCAACTTCCGAGGAATGTCTCGAAGAGCCTTGGGAATGCGAAGAAGATGAAATCATACATTTAGAAACCGATACCTGTAGTAAGTGACATTATATATTTTGAGTTAAATATATTTGAGTGAAATATATTTAAACATTTAAAATATAAGAAATCTATATATTAGGTTTCTTAGTACTTCTAGTTTGTAACTCAATAATATTATTATGGTCCTAATGGTCGAAGTTTATTTACATAAACAGGATGTGGTCAAAGAACGAGGCTGGCGTCACGTATTGTTGGTGGAATCTTTACGGCCCCTTATGAGTTTCCCGTCTGTAAAAAATTGCCTTACATAATACTGTATCATAAACGAATTATTTGAGCATTGATAGATTTAAATGATACTCATTCTCAATATTTATTTATTAGTGGCTTACATATTTACTTAAGCATAAGAACGGAAGGGCTTCTATTTGTGCATCTTCGGTGAGAACATACAATTTAATAACAATTTAACATACAAAATTAATGGCAAATTTGGGGAAATGGAAACGCTTTGCAAGAGAAGTTTTGAGAATTCTATCCCTGCTTGACACTGAAATAATATTATTCCCTTGAATTGAACTGGAGTTTTTATTAATAATTTATTTTACTTTCGTTTTTCATTTAGATCATCAATTCTCGTATGTTACTAACAGGTAAACCAACATTTACTTAGAACTACTTCCTATGCTTAAATATATTGTATAAAGCACATTTACCATTAACGACACACAATGAATTCAATGTAATAAATTAACTTTCTTGATTTAGCTGGACACTGTGTAACTTATGTACATGCGTACAGGCCTGCCATTATCCGAAAGCGTATTCCATTAAGAAATTTACAAGTTTTTGCTCACGTTTACAACCGACAAGAGTAAATTATTTATTTAAACTAAACTCATTCAAAAGTGTTAGTTCATATGCTACGTTTGTTTGCTGTAATTTCAATGTGTTTCTATATTTAGAGTTAAAACTGTCGGAAGCCACATAGAGCTGGAAATCCAATATGTCATTGTGCATCCAAAATATTTGAGACAAGATGATGTGTAAGATTTCAATACTTGAGACAATATTCGTTAGTATGAATTAATCCTCAATTTGTAATTAATTTTGTAAATTAAATGTAATAATATTCTACGAATATTTATAGTGAAGATAAAGACCAGTTTGCAAATTATGATATTGCGCTCATCGTTCTTAAAGACGACATAGACATAACCAACCCGGATTTGAATCCCGTGTGTCTTCCAGAAGAGACGGACATAATCAAATTATTTCAAGGTCGACAAGCGATACTTGCAGGTAATAGTAATTGCAAACAGATGGGTTCATTATGTACAAACAAATTTCTAATCCTAATTGATATATTTTTCTTACTAATTTATTCATTAGCTAATAGTGTAAAATATTTCTCTTAATATTTTTTCTGTAGGTTGGGGTATCTATGACAGAGACATTAGGGTTCCTGCCAATTTTACCAAGAAATTAGACGTACCTATACATTCATCCCAAAACTGTCTTCGTAACTATGTTAACCGAACGTACAGAATGGATTTATTTATATGTGCAGACGATTCAGATGAGACTGGGGCTGCACAAGTGAGATTCCTTATTATGATTTATATCAATTTATGTGCGACACATAAAATTATGCATATATACTACAATTTTTGCCAGTAGATATTTGTTTGATTTTAAAAATGTGCAATATCATGCATTTTATTATATTTCAATTTCAGGGGGACTCCGGAGGTGCCTACTGTGAAAACTTCCAATGCAAAATTCAATTTAATATTACATCGGAAAATGAAAGCTAAAAATAAAATGTTCAAATATCTTGATTTTTTATTAGGACCTTTAATGTTACAAACATCTACGAACGAATTTCTGCAAATAGGAGTTGTATCTCATGGAACCCTTCTAAACAAATTTCCGCATTTCAATACCATAACGCTGTACAGCCGTGTAACCGGTAAATAAATTTATATTATTTATGAAGGAATAAATTGTAGATTTGATCCATGTGGTTAATTCAATTTCAGCCTTCATCCAATGGATAAAGTACCACTCGTGGGGACATGAAGCCATTTGGTGCAGACGAACAACTGATCCAATGTGAAAAGAGAAAACTTGAAACAATTAGGGAAAGCAATGAAGATTGCGTAATCATGTCAAACATGAAAGGGGGCATATTACTGTACTATTGGACAATAAATTGGTAATGTTTGTATTATATCATCAATTGACTTTCACTTTATTTAATTGTTCATTGAGTGTGACCATTTTAATTTATTACCTTGGTAAACCATTAAATTTAAATCCCATTGTTCAATATCAAATTACTTTCAGAACAGTGGGGGATGCGTTCGCAGAACGGGCGTTTTTTCTTTACATATATATGCAAGCTGGTGGAATTTTTATTTTAACAATTACGTAGTCCATTGTACTAAAATTCATTCTGTAAAGCAACAAAATATACACTAAATTATTGTGCCGCTACTCAAGTTTTAAACTATGAATTACCTAGTGTAAGAAATAATCTTGAGCTTTCCATATTCTCATCTAAACGTAGACCGAAGTAAACAATGACGAAGTTTGGGCTTGGGACTGCGAACTGCGACGATGCACTGCGATATTTATACTATTTCCATGAATGGCTTAAAGTTATGCTCCCACCTGTTAAGGTGCGTTGTACACTATGAGTCGTCCTACTAAAAATGTCAATGTAGGAATAGTAATGTGGTTATAGGTGCAAGTATAAATATTTCCTTTTATGATTAAATGTATTAAAAACACATGTAATGAACTTAAACCTTTTAAGCTTCATGCTGCACACCACGAGCCATATAAATAAAATTTCCCAACAACCTTTTTTTCAAAAATAGACATCGGGGAAAAGTAGGTGTATTACCTGATGATAATGATATTTATTTATTTATTTATTTAAAGTGGGATTAAACAACACCTACAAGATTATATTATGTTATTACTTATTAGTCTAAGGGAAAAATGTTTAACTAAACACTTTTTACTGGTTTGTTTGGAATAGAAATTAAAATTGTAACTCGTAATAGTGATAGCTTGTAATATAGCCAAAATTTTCCATGCCTATTTTGTAATTGTTTTATTACTCCCAAAAAGTCTAATAATGTATTTCTTTCAATATTTTTGAAAACTTTTTTAATTTATTTTTCCTTTACTTATTTGAACTCCACTTGTTAACATTTTTTTTATAACAAATATTATTTCTTACAGTAGGGATTGTAGTGCTTATTCTGTATTATTTTTGCCTTCGAAAAAATAAATTTTTAAAATGTGTTACAGAGGTGTTAACATACATAGAAGATTTTTATTCCTTAAGCATTGTTTCTTGCAAACTTTGCAATTTTAATATTCATGCGTGTTTCAGTTTTAGCATTTGCACAAAACGAAATTCTATTTTAAAAATACAAATCGATGACTCAGTTATGTATTCAGAAAATTTTAATATTGTTTTCTAATAAATATGTTATAGTAACGAAACTTTTCCACTGATCTAAGTTAAATAGGTATTAAAATAAAAGTTGCATAGAAAATAGTGATAAAGTATTTCGAGTCAGGATCAAAGCTGGTGGGTTCTAGTTTAGTTGCTGGTGGTTTCTAGTTTAGTTGCTGGTGGGTTCTAGTTTAGTTGTTGGTGGGTTCTAGTTTAGTTGGTGGGTTCTAGTTTAGTTGCTGGAACCATGCATTACTACCTGTGACCTGTACCTATATAGCTAGGTGCTCGCGCAGAGAAAACGCTGGTGGATGAACGCACATGGCTACAATATTCTGGACTCCATTTTGGATTGAGGAGTCAGGGTGCTTATACTG
>JAQFYB010006485.1:0-12139 GCA_034694085.1 Pogonognathellus longicornis
AAATGCTAGAGCTGCTGTTTGTACATACTCCAAGGTAGATATAGGTGTTATTGGTTGAGTAGTTGAGTTTGGGTCTGAGTTTAGAGTTGCTTTGGTTGACTCTTCTCTCTCTACCGTTTTCGTAGTGCTAAAAGGGTTGCTTTTGTCTTGTGTATTAAACCGTTAAAGTTTGAGTTTATCCATGGACTCAACAACGTGTACCTTCACTTCACATTGGAATGCATCATTTCTCTCTCTCTCTCTCTCTCACTCTCTTCTTCTTGGCCTTCCCTTCATTCAACAACACAACAATCTTGTCTTCTCTTCCACTGTGTCAAATGTTGTAGAAGAATTCATTTTAAAATACACCGTAGCCGTAGCTAGGTAGCATTGTAGTGTAGTATACTGCGTAAGAATGGAGAACAAAAACTTGAGTTCAGTTTCAGTCCATCAGCAGAAGACGTTCTGTGAGTCATTCATTGTAGTGGTGGTGAGGTCTGAGGTGGCATGATGGAATGGTTAGAGAGGTATATGAAATGTGTACAACTACAGGGTCAGGGTAGGGTATGAAAGTACCTTGTTATTAGCGTTTAATAGAATTTAGTGAACTTACGACCCTGTAAACTGTAAAGTAAAATATTACAAGGGGCACTCTCTTTGGTTTGAAACGACGTCCGTGGTTACACACAGGTTATTATTTTGGAGGCAAAATCAGGGACCGCTCCCTTCACATATATTATACAGATTTCAGTGCGTAGAAAAAGTAGCTATACTTAGACTTAGATACTTACTTTAACCATTTCCTCTTTAGTTTACATATATATACATAGTGCACATTATACATATACTAGAATAAATATAAATAACACTTGTGTTTCTCATGTCTTCTCCTTAAGTTTGTCTTCGGGCGAAAAATGTCTCGTACTACAGGTCTTACAGATGCCCGCTAAATACTCGTACATTGTCACTCAGACTATACACAAGAAGGACTTACTAATGCGTTGTAGAACAACAGAAAGTCCTTACAAACTAACAAATTGATTTGAGTCTCGGTCTGCTAATAGTTTTAACACAAACTCCTTTTTTCGTTTCACTTTACAACATGACTGGTTTTCAAGAAGGTACATTAAAGTAGGGTGATTGGCGATGAGGCGGGTTTGGAACTACTTTGTATATTTCTTAC
Source organism: Pogonognathellus longicornis (assembly GCA_034694085.1). Taxonomy (NCBI): domain Eukaryota; kingdom Metazoa; phylum Arthropoda; class Collembola; order Entomobryomorpha; family Tomoceridae; genus Pogonognathellus; species Pogonognathellus longicornis. The sequence goes on from JAQFYB010006485.1 coordinate 1,163, forward strand.
CGCGCTCTATATAAGTACATAACATTATTTCCTTGAAGTCAAACCGATATTTGAAAGACGATTTCAGCAGTAGTAGTGTCAAGTAGATAGACAGATTCTGCTAATGGAGACCGTAGAACATTAACCATGGCATAGCCATTGGATATGCACCATAAACTTCTCCAGTCCAAGGAAGACTGATCGAGTGAACGAAGAAACGAACGACAGTCGAAAACGACACGAAAGACTCTCACAGGAAAAATAATATATTATCCAGATTGCACAAGATATATTTTTACATCAGTATACATGTAAACAGAAGCAAACACAGAGACACTCAGGATTACATGTAGTTCATCATTATGTCGTGTATATGTGTACGTCAACTAATCAAAAGGCTTCAAAAATGAGTCATCCCTTCACCAAATCATTATCATTATTGCAGAATAACGTTTTCTGCGAAAATAGTTATGTAGTGTACCTCCGTAAATAATGGACTGGATTACTCAGACCAGGCTAATAATTTTTACAGCTTTGTTTTGAACAGAAACATTCATGTGCATGTTAATAATGTTTAACAGGGCAAAATAATTATCTGTACTGTACTTTTCTCCGTAATCCAGCGATTCACGCTGCAAATTCAGGAAATATCTTTCTATATTAAATTGACAATTTTTAAATACTATCATACTACAATTTTTTACCAATAATTTGTACCATCCGTAATTTATAATCATTCCGATAATATTCATAATCAACTAACCTATAGATCAGTTATTTCACCAATGTATACTCCTAGCATTGCCCACTTCTTGAAATACTGATAGTAGGAGATTGCTAAAATATGTTTCAAATTTAGCAAGCGATTTAGCAAGCAAAGAACTGTTAACACATTAATACCAGCATAATGTGCATAGGTAATTGTGTTTTCAGATATAATATTTAGAAATGTCCATATGTGTTTACCCCTTTAAAGATATCTAGTGTAACGAACTTATCTATTACGTAGTAAAGTGTAACTACCTCTAACTTGAACCATCTGTTTTTGTGATCGTTGGAATGATTCTGTGGGCCGAAAGATATAAATATAAGCAAATGGTAAAACTGACAATGAGTAATGCTTATTAAAAGTCCTGCCCTGATTCATCACATATCACACATCATACAACACAACACCCGACCAGACTACCATGCAGACCGTATTAAAAATACTGGAGCAAGTCCTGTCCCTACTCCAACTCGTCTATATACCTAATCTTATTTGAGTCATAAAAATCTCTCAACTAAATCCAGTTGAAAGCAAAGACTTTTCCTTAGCTCATTTCATCTCATCAGTACAACTCAACGAATCACCCTATTAACTTCCAGCAATGGATGTAAAGAAAACAACTGTGCGAGTAGAGAAAACATGAAAATAACTTTTCCGTACTGCCTGTGTGTCTCGTCGTCTGCTATCTTCCAACTCTGTATGCTGTCATATAAAATTCTGTTTATTATATCGCATTATACTTACTTAAACACACTCTACAACAAGTACACGCACGTTCCATTCCATACACATTTACTATTACACTATTACACAAAACACTCTACTAGCTTTACATTACTAATATAGGTACATACATTCGTAATACATACATACATATTTAAACATAATACACATACACATGCTTAATAGTGCTAGTAAGTGCTGTATAGTAACCATACGACGAAAAGTAAGTTACGTTAAGTTGGAAGTATATTTTTGTTGAACTGTATGTATGACGGGCAAAGAAATGTGAGATGAAAGTAGTAGCATCATGTATGTAAGTAAATGAAGTGCGTTCATTTTCATCCGTTTGTTTTTCTGACAGTGAGAGAGAGAGAGAGTCAGAGCTAGAGGGGAGGGAGAATAAAAGTGAAGTGAGACAACGACAAGACACACACTATTACATTGCATAACACATGATGATACGAAATACGAATGGAATGAAAGTGCGAAAGTCTTCATAGCTTCTCATTTCACCAAAGAGTTCAGTTGTTTCCAGAGAAAAACTACCAAATCGAGATAGCAATGTTGAGAATGTGATTCTGTGTCTGTACTTTAGTTAATAATATGGCTGTACTGAATTATTAGTCGACTGAGCACTGAATTAAAGGAGGAAGTTTGATGTGGCTCCTTGCATTTATTTTACTCTTATAGGAAAGAGTCACAGTATGGAAGGCGACCTTAAGTTGTATTTACATTTGGGAACCTTGTGCCAAAGTCAACAGAAAGATTTTTTTCTGTACCCTCGAGTTAGATTATCCACTACACGGCCTCTTTTGCAATCTCACAATGCTAAAGATAGACATTTCACTCGTAAATCCAAATCATACTACATCGGATTTACTTCGTTAAGAGTTTCACGCACACGAAATTGGTAATAAAAGCATGCTAGACAAATATTACCTTGAGGGCTGAGTGAGTAGGCACGCATTACTTACGCATAATGTGTAATCTAGTACATACCAGTATACATGCACACAGCTCATTTTATTTTTTGAATAGAAAATCCGGTAAAATACTACTATGTAGGTAGGTATTACTATTTGTGTGTAGTATCTGCATATGAGTTGAGACAGAGAGTTCCAGAGTGACAAATGGGATAACATGCATGATAAAGTGATATTAAAAACCTCGCCCGGGTGATAACGATTACTGTTGACTGTACAAACAAGGTTCTACGCTGTAACGAGTACGTCAACTTGTAACTTCCTATCTATTCCTCCGTTTGCCTTGGCCTGATCTGATCTAATGTTTAGTGTGATCGTTCTTTACAACATCAAGCCGTATGTTCCATGTCACAAATCCAACAAGCCTCAACTGCCACTAGAGAAAAGTATTAGGAGTAGTATCCCTGAGCTTTTTACTTTAGTAGACCAATCTACTAAGCTTTAGAAGCTCAACACCCAAACACATACAAGAACTGCTAACTTAACTAGCAATAAAGAAAATCCTGTGTAAATTGAAACGCAACTAAAACTCCCTGGCTTTTCGTCGTTCTACTCAAATTATTTCAACAAATACCGTGTTCAACTAATACTAGAAGGATGAACGAACATCCACACTCATTTTATACATACACTGATGGCCATACAGCTAAATTAAAGTTGAACTTGGAGCTTATCTGTACCCGTTAACATTGAATATGTATTTTCCAGCTCTTAAATTTTACGAAGGCTTTCCCATTTCAGACGTCCAACCCAAGATATAGAAACCCACTACTTAAATCTTCGGATCCGGGTGATAAAAACCTAATCTCAGCTTATTCTCAGTCTTTACAACATTCACCTGTCCCCGATTGATTGTATAGGCGTTTTAATACTCATCTATATACTGAACTACCAACTAAATTGAAAATAATGTTGAAATAAAGGAAACATTAAGTTTTGGCCTTCGTTTCTATATCTCTTCCACGTAATTTATTTCAGATCAATAAAAACACTTTTCAATCAAAGAAAAAAGGGAATCGCATTTTTTTACAACCCAAGCCTTTTCATGGATGAAAAATGGTAAGAAATAAATGTTATACAAACACTTCAGTATTACCCGTGGCAAAAAATACTAAAAAACATACGTTCACAGAGTGTAAAGACTCTTCACAGCACTTTAACTTCATGCGACGATTGCCGTTATTGTAAATCATACAAAGTACTGCCCAGTACATTTATGAGAAGTAAAAAAGCAGAATAAATGCAGTCAAAAGAAAACTACTCGACTCATGATGCTCTCATTCATTTCATTGAGTAGCATGTAAAGCTATTTACTACACACTCTAATTGAATCCTATACAAATATAATAATAACAATAATAAATAATGGGGTTGTTCCCCGCACACCACACACAGGTAACTCACTACATACATAACATGACACTGTGCTATTATAAGTACGGCGCGGTTACGTTGTTGTTCGGTCTCTCTTCTCTCTGTGTATAAGGGCAAGGGCCAATAAATTTATCCGGGAAGTGTATCAACATTACAATGATTCGAGTACCTTTTCTTGTGTTGTGTCCTCCGCTAGTGACTGTGACTGTGAGATTACACGACTTCACAACACTCCGCAGTTTACAATAAGTAATGGTTCTTGCATGGATGGAGAAGAAACGAAATAAATAAAGGTCCTGTTGTTCATTTCCATTACATACGAACATTACACACATCCAAACACACAACACAACATCCTATAATGCAGCATTAAGGCAATAGCAATGACAGGAACTACTAAGACTCACAATTCAAACTCAACCTCTGTGAAATGCCGATGATACACACACACATACACACATTTGTACTTACTCCATACAACATTCATTCTATACATACTACATTACATACACAACTACTAAATCCATTTCTCTGTACACTCTGTAGGTACTGCATTATTATATTACAGAGTGCAGTGCAGTGCTAGGAAGTTTTTAAAAGAATCTTTTTGTTCGCTGAGAATGAGAAATGAACCAGCTTTGCTACAGCGTACTACTTGCGACCCATTTATACTCAAAGGACCATCAAATACCGAGAAAACTTATGAAATTCAAGTTCGACCGTATTGATGTTAACCTTTAGAATAAAACCTTTATACGGCTATAGCTATGGTTCTGGCTGTGTTCTTTAGCAAAGGAGAGTAATAATGGACGAAAATGTTACAGAATATTATTTTACATAATATAAACTCACATGTAAGGCGAAATTCATATTTCCTATATACACGTTTGGATTTTAGTATATAATGTTACTACCTACAAAAGCTATAAGTTATAATACCAAGATAGGTAATGAATTTGATAATCAACTTCATCGTGGATTAAGTAGTAAATCTGTAGCCCTGTTTTTTATCTCAAATATTATTAAGGAGATATTACTATTAGTCTGTCAGTTACTTTGTAACCTTTACTGACAAAGGTATATAGAAGATTTAGTTCATTTATTCAAAGCGATCGATTCACATGAATATATTTTTTATGAAATCATGAAATCATGTATGTAGTACGCGTACACTCACAGTACGTTGAATAAACAGTTAGGCTCACAGTTGGGATCATTATAAATTTATAAGGTAGTAGTTGTATATTATACTAGATAAAATATATACCTTAAATTTCCTTTGTACACAAGTTGCACAAGCGAAGACAGATATGGAGTGGAGTTGAGAATGAATCAAAAGGTGATGCTTCACCATTAGCCATTAAACACAACATAAAAACTGATTTCTTAGCAGCATGGCAGTCAAAATTAGATTCCATCAACTAATTGTAAGCACCTTACATAGGCAAAGAGTCTTGATTTGATCACCCTTTGTCTATTAATCAGATCGAACGTTTTGATTAAACGCTATCTAATACACGACACGACACACATGAATGCGGGTTGAGACGAGGAGAGTTGCATTGCATGGTGTGGCAAGGCCGGTCATTTATCCTTTCTATTTGGTAAATCTCTTTGCATCAAACTCACCATATCAGTAGTATCATACTACACACAACATGCGTTCACCTTTCCACATACACATATACATACACACACATAATCATCATCACATCAATATATAAACCACAAGGAAAGTCGAACAAAAGCAACTACATAATATAATACACACTTGTTTGTGTGTCTGTAGTATTTCACCTTAGCTCAGGTTGTTTTGTGTGTAGTATCTTAATATTCTTCTTACATTTATTATATGCCTTGTCACTTGTTGTCTATGTCTGTACTGTACTGTAGGTATATACTTATGTTCTTTTGAAAACACATACTGTATAGTACACACACACAATATTTGTACACATACGAATGATACGTGTTTTGTCTGGTAGTACACAACTCGAGATAACGTGCTGTACAACTACAATACTACTACGTGAGACCAGATGCGTAAAAAGTAAAGTCTGCCGCAAGTCACCCACTACTAAAATCCAACTCTTCGTTTAAAGACGTTAAGGCCAGTTGGCCAAGGCGGATGCTCAAGGCCTCGGGGAGTATAACTCTATCACATCATTCGAGTTCTTAGTAGAATATCCTTACATTTGTATACATCCTTTAATAAGAATATGGCTATGTAGAATGTGTCTGTGTAGTACGAGTATTTTTATGGGTATAATATGATTATATAAGATGCAAAGGAGGTTAATGTAGTACAACGCATATAGTAAGTATGTAAGTAGAAATATATGTGAGTGGTCTGGTGTGTGTTAACCTACACACTATTTTATTTTACCTTTACAATATCCATGTCTGACTACCCACATACAGCGCATAAAAAAACTTCATCACTTCTCAGGAATTTCTCTTCCAAATGTGAAGCAAATTGCCAAAAACATGTCCAGGAATTATGCGATCATGTTAAAATAATTTACATTCAACTCCCGCTTTCTCTAAATGTTCCAAAGATCTGCGAATCATATTGAAATTCCGAAACGTCCCCATGTTAGAAATTAGTCATCACGTTGCATTCCGAATCTGGTTATGCAGTGCACATGTGGAAAATATTTAGGTTGAGCATTGCAGTAGCAACAGCAAAGCTTTGCAAGGGCTGAATTGCATCATAGTTAAAAGTTGAAAGGATAAAGACTTGTGTATTTGTGTTGGGACGGAGTAGGTACTCACAGTGTAAAGCTTTAGAGAAGGCGAGAATGAACGAGAATGAATAAAGAAGCATATACACAACACTATCATGATCTCTGGGATTTAAATAATCCTATTATGACTAGCAAACTAAATTTGACGGGACGTGACATGGACAAGGTGACTCTAGTTTTTAATCCAGTGCTTACATCACAAACGAAAAATTGCAAAAAATGGAATGAAAATACACAGAGACCAGTTGTGTTTTGATCTCAAAGCCCGTTTCAAAAGTCAACTACCGTACCCAACAGTACAGTCAGCCAATAAATATTCTCATGCTAGATACATTTGCCACTGCATTGTGTAATGTAACGCAATGCAAACTATGATATGGCATTCCTCGATTTAAGTAACAAAACAGTTTCACTTCACATTTGAAATTTGTTGTGGCATTGTGGCAATATTATTTGTACTACGTCTGCATGTTACATACGCAGATTCACACTACTAGGAAACCCTTTGAATTACTACGAAAATACAGCATCGTTCGACACAACAGACATTATTCGAATTCCAGATCGTACTTAGCCATAGAAAATCAGAAAGCATAACAGACAAGGTACGAAGTGATTCTCCGAGGCGAGCAAGGAAAACAAAATAATCGTAATTTATGAGAGATGCAAGCCAAAATGCATCAAATCTATTTCCATTCAACCATTCATCTTCCCGGGGAGATAAAGATGTATTTACCCTACAAAATCTACAAGAAACGACAAACTACTACTACTGCTACACTGCTGTGTGGACTCTACCAGGGCGTTGGAACGGAACTCGCGAACCAAACACCGAATTTGCTATGTATCTGTATTCATTGTGCTTACTCACTTACTTATACTCTCTCGTATAATATATCCATTGACTAATGCAAGAATTACATAGAACATAGTCAGTCTAGGTAATAGGGAACCGACATAAAACAGATCTATGTAGTAGTGTGCATTGTGTACACTCCTACATGTATTAAATTAAACAAAGATACTACAAGAGTAACACTAATGCACAGCAGCAGTCATTCCTTATGTACTTCTCTTTCTCTAGCTCTGTTTCTGTTGCTTACTTCCAAGTTGCAACGAGTATTAGAAAAGACGTTTCAATCGGGAAAAATAAAATGGTCCTATTCTGTACAACTACATACAAACACACAAGACGACACGGTGCGGTGGTAGTAGTACATACAGGGAGATGTACAGATACACATGCTAGGTATATAGTTACTTATTACGATTAGTGAGAATGGAACGGAACGGCACAAGCCATGGAAACAAACTCTCCCGTCTCACGAAGCTCAAGCCAAGAAAGACAAGAACACGCAGCATTTGAGAATTGAGGTCTCTTGGACTGCTGCCATATGTGATACTGGATTGGATATTAGGAACTTACTCCAGTTGTCTTAAACACTGAAGCTCCGAAGAGTACAAGTACAACATGAGCACATTCGCTTATTCTGTTCGTGGTTCAATTCTCAAAAATATTTTTCCACATGTAAAGCCAAAAACATCATACTAGTGTACATGTACATGTGTAGTGTACTAGTAGTGTGTAGTAATAGAGGTGCCTCAAGTTGCACAAGTGAAATTCTATGTGAGTCGACAGAACAAGACCCACCGACGAGCCACTCAGTCGCAGAAAGCTGCTTATTGCTTACACTACACTGCTAGATACTACTTTTACATAATACACGCACTTTGTGCATACGTACACAGAAATTCGAACTAAGTAAAAACAGGAACTCAATTTCTGATGAATACTCAAGATAGATGAGTGAACTGTATAGACAGCAATCGTAATACAAGACGCACACATACAGACGTAGAAAAATAGACAACTAAGTCAACACTAAATTCAAACTCGTTCAAAATGATGACTAGTGTGGAATTTTGCATGTGATATGATATGCTGTTTGGTTTACTATGTGGCACACAAAAAATAACATTAGATATGCACATTTTTATTTTCATAATAAGTATGCTATTGGTTTGGTATCCCTTTCTTTCCCATTTTGAAAAACTAAACTGCGACTCTGCATTAGATAGAACAGTTCCAACTTTTAGTTGAGTTTATTAGTTTAGCTACCACTCTACACAACGTAGACAGAATTCTGTCTGCAAGATAAATACACACAGTAGAAATCTTTTAAGTCTATACCTTTGTGTACATAAATGTATTTATTACACAAAATATAATATATCCTAATTCGTCCATATACACGAATTAAGGCCGAAGTCGTAATAACACAAGCAACTGATCCTATATGATCCTACTGCGTAGTACGATTTAACACAATGTTCAGTAGAAAGTTCTTCCTTCCTTTTGCAGAGATTTCCATGTGCCATAAATTTCATATTATTCACTAAGTGAGAGAAACCTACATCCGCAGATTTTGAGCTTTACACACGAGCATAAACTAAAACTGTGTTTGCCATGAACCATTTCATCTGATTTCATTAATCTAAATAGTAAACCTTTCTTAAGCTATGTAAGCAAAAAAAGCAAGAACATTATACAACTAATACTCATATAGCACAGTTACCAAAAACCAAAAGTAAAGTATGTTACATAATATATCCAATAAGATACCTGAAATACATTAGACCATACATATATGTGTATACCTAGTAACACCACAACCTTGTGTAGATTTACGACATAACGTTTTGTATACATTTACGATCTACCTGTGCAATGTTAGCATACATAAAATGTAAAACGATGGAGATAAACGAATTACAGAGATACTCTGTAATATGATGTATGAATGAAGAAGGGTGCCGTGCCACTTGTGTTTGTTAGCATTAGCTTTCCATGTGCATGCTACCTACATGAGACGAAAGCATCGCGTGGGTTTTGCTACCATCCCCATTTTAGCACTCGTTTGGCCTACATACGTATCAAATACTAACTTACTTTCGTTTATTATACATTTATGCTGTCGGTTTCGTTTACTTTACAACAACCAGTCCCGAGTTCTTTACTGATGTAATCATGTTCCATTCTTTTAATGCTATGGCAAAGTGTGGAGTGTGGAGTGCACTGCAGTCGTAATTTTAGGTATCTCGCCCTAGATTGCCCATTAGATCTGATGGTCTCTCGCTGGTCGGCTGTTCTTCTATTACTATCATTTGTTTCTCCGACAATATTTCTTTCATAGTCTCAAAAGCACACACACACACGTACAAAAGTCCGGTCAAAAGAAAGAACCGCTACTTACATACACCTCTGCTGTTGTATATATTATATGCGGACACACTTTTGCTGTCTGAACAGTTGGAGCTTCTTTTTCTTCTCCTCCTCCCACTCTTCTCAAAACCCCATTCATTTAAACTCATTAGACGTGGAGAACACACACATCAGGAGAGAAACTCAACTCCTTATAGTTACTTAACTTACTACTACATTAATCTTACATTTAAGTCAAGCTACTGTGTAACACAGCTCTATAGATACATACAATCCTGGCGTGTGTCTAACTCTAAGCTTAGAAACAAAGAAAAGGCGTTTATTCACACTTGAAAAATTGGAAGACAAACTTTTATGTGAATGCAATTTATATTCATGTCTTCTTGGAGCACTAACAACCTTTTACATTACACAATGATATTATTGTCACAATCAATATACATAAAATTAATCAACAATGAACGTTTCTTGCCAGAAAAGTAATTTTCTAAGTGGAAAACGTGAGCTTTAATGCACTAAAACTAATTAACAGAGTTTATTATAGAAAACAGTGACTTTACCAAGAAGGGAAGCAATTATATACACATAGTAACTTCAAAAACATGTAAATACTTCCTAGTAGAAGATTATTATACTTATATTCGTAGTAGAAGTCTGAAGAAATACATACGAAAACAGACTCGAGAACTCTGTTTTCCATCACCTAACACAACGAAGAGTAAAATTGAGAGCGAAGAGCGAGGAGAGTCACATGAAGGTACTAAATGCCATAGTGTTGCCTGTAGAGGTAAAAGCATGTATATAAATTCCAAGCTTTAAAAGCAAGAGTTTAAGCTAACAACAACGGTGTGGTGAGGAGAAATAAAGTCAAGGAGAGACAGCTCCAGAGTGAACCGGTTACAGATGTAAACAAAATCTTTCATTGGGCCCAGAAACTTCTAACACATTGCATTTCTGGTCGCGTGGCATGACATGTTGACATTTCCACCCTCACTACTACTGTACTCCGCTTTACTACCACACTCATCGTCCCAGCTATACACACACAAGGTGATAATACGAGTATATTACAACTTACACTGTATATCCATTTTCTTACACTGTTTTCATTTTCTTTTGCCAGCAAGCTACTGCTCTTACTTAGTTTAGTGTATTATCTTGCTTGCTCTACAACATGAC
>JAQFYB010006486.1:0-12138 GCA_034694085.1 Pogonognathellus longicornis
TTTGCTATAATTTGGTCGACCATGCATTTAAGCGGTCTGATTTATTTCGTCACCTGGAATGCGGCGAAATTGAACGACTCTGCCCATGGAATATGCTGTTTTCGGACTGCGTGAATGAATCCTATTTTCAAGACGTAATGATTCAATTAACTGTTTTCTTAAAACATAGTTACATACTATACCATTTCCTTAATTAAGTGCCGAATAAAATTGTTTTATTAATAGATAGGTATCAAATAGGAGGAAATGCTTTTAATTTAAATCAAACTTTAATGCTTTTATTCCGCTCTTTAAAATAATCTAACATAAAGTCATTGAATATTTTAATACTATAATTTATTTTAGTATTTTGGAATTACAGCTATATTAGTAGTAGGTAACCCAGTAATCTGATTTTTTTGCTATTTCTCACCGTAATAGGTTCAAAGGGTGATTCAACGACTCGCATTTCCCATCGGTTTTCACGGACTGGGGTGCTTCTACATAACAAAACCTTTCTTTCTGACTATATTGGGCACTTTGTTTACGATTCAAATTGTTTTGCAACAATTAATGCCTATTGATTCTTTGATTGCTTAAATAATATTTTGTCCAATTTGCTTCAAAACATTTTCCCTGTAAATATTTTAATCAGGCAAACTGTAAGATGGTTGTGTATATACTTATGGTACTGTATATGTACTTGTATTGAGATATTTTGACACTTGAATAAATTGAATATACATACATACATACATACATATAACATCATATTAAATATAAGAGTCCAATATTTAGAACAATGTCTTTTTGGTCTTAAAAGAATAATATTGTTTAATCAAAATCAAAAGCATCAACTTATACTAGTAGTTTAGACACAAACAATTATTCAAAGCATTATCTATTTAGAGGCGCGTAGCCAGGATTATTGCCGCAGAAAAATTGCTCAAAGAAATCCTATTCTTGGGAAAGGCAATATCTCAATATGAAATACAAATGAATCTATAATGATAATGATTGTAGCAATGCAAATTATAGTCAATTTAGATCTAAATTAAAGCAAAATGCACGGCATTCACGCGTAGCGCAACTATTTTTACGACTTTTTTTGCACTTTTGTGATCATATTAACCGTTTTTGGGGGGTACACGTACACCCCTTTGGCTTAACGCATGCCTAACACATGCAAAAATGCGATGCAAATTATGCTTAGCATAGTGTAACGTGTAAAGATTGCATTTGTTTGAGGAGAATAAATGATACTTAATAATAACAACATTGAATAAAGTGGAAAATGAGGCAAGTTGAGACCTGTATTAAATGATTGCCATATAGCACATAGTATTGCCAGCAACTAAAGCATTGTGGTTAGCTGTTCGCAATAGTAAAGAGATAAGGATATGGATATGTAAACTCAATGTGCTAGTGTGATAGTATCTAGTAGACACTTACTAAATAACGTGTTTCTTTATACATAAAGTAATAGACATTGGTATTCGATTACTTATAATGCTCATATGTGTATAATGTGAAGGTGTATTACTTGGTTGTTGGAGAGAAATAATTTGATTCATTTTCCAACATTGTGAGCTCAATGTTTAGCTTTTTGTCGTGTGAGTATCGAACAACGTTCGTTGGTGCTTGTGCAGTGTTTGCAAAATGTGCAGTGTTTAGGTAGGTATGTAAAAATTTGCATACCACCTCAATTACGTTATTATATTTGTTTAATTGTGGTTCATTTTAATGTACTGATATTTGCTTTACTTGCTAGGAGGATTTTCAACTACGAAATCCTCATTTATCAACTATCGCACTGGAGGGAATTAGTTTAATTTCTAATTTGTGAAGTTTTGTACAAAATGAGTTACTAATATTTGCAGTCTGGTTTATATTGTATTAGAAAAAGTGCACTCTAATAATTATCCAGTTAAAATATCGCAATTTCATTCCCTTCTACATTATATATGATAATGGTCGATTACAAATGGAATGTCAACATAATTGCATCAATTGCTCTAAATCGCTTAAAGGTATACAATAGTAAATGAGGGAACATGAAGAAAGAGCCCATGGTGCTGGAACTAAATCCAATCAATTTATTTTAGTGAGACCACAATCCAATATTTACAACCATCAACTCACTCTCACGAACATCTACGTTTGCCCCGTTAGGATCAACACGAAATCGCAGTTAAAGATGTGTTACAATAATAAAGTGAGGCAAACCCGGTTATTTTAGAATTATTTTAAAACAGCATTAGAAATATGAAATAACCCATATTAATTCACCCTTATAAATTATATGAAATTTGTTATTTTATTACTTGAAAATATTCTCTTGGAAATGACGGAAATCAAGGAGCACCGGATGCATGTAATTCCAATTTTGTTTAAAATTAATAATGGTCGTCAAATTGTTCTTGTATTTTCACGTTCTCACCTCTCGTATGTCAATACATCGGTTCGTTTAATCAGAGATTTTGTTGTCAATGAATAATTTCCAATTCTAGCATTTTCGTACCGTGAAAGACCGTGAAACCGTGAAAGACAAAACTTAATGAATTCATAAATCACATTATCATTGTTATACGAGCATAATTAAAACACACCCTTTAGAAAATTGAAATTGTAGCACAAACTGAATCATTTTAAATTCGTGTGGCATTGGGGCAAGTTCTTTAATGCCGGAATATTATCCATTATCAGATTATTAAAATAATATCAAATTAAATTTAATAGGTATAAAACACTCAGTTTACAACAAATCTTTTGTGCTTTAATTATTATATCTATTTTGAATGTCACGCATAACCACATCACATGCAAATATATTTGATATGTTATTTATTGATATGTGCAATAATTGACCGTAAAGTGAGATTCTACTTTTTCCATTAAAAAGCCTCTAACGCACAGTAAACTGCATTATATTTAAGTAGGTACCTATACCTACCTGAGCCAATACGAGAAATGAATCGTTGACATGTACACGCAAGTTGTAAATTAAAATTGTAATATTATACATAACGCATGCATTATACCTATTACTATTACAAATGTTGAAAGAGGTTACTGAAAGTGAGAGCGAATAACCTAGCTTGTATTGGATTGTCGTTCGAATGCAACGATGCAAATATTCGATCATTATAATGATAATTGAAAACTTGCTGTATTTACAATGCACTGCAATGAACCTGATTTATTATTGGGAATGCTACATCATTGTTTTATATTTATAACATAATAGAATATTATGTATGTTTATGTATTCCTATGTATTATAATCAATTGGAATTATAATTTTCGTGAGATGCATCCCAGCCGGCATAGCGAGGTAAGGTAGCATATCGCCCCCAAATCCCCTAAAAAATGGATTAAATTAGTGAAAAGGCAAACGATTGTAATATTTGTCACACTACGCTCGATAACAAGCAAATTTGTACATCACATCTGGAGTTATCCCTCTCCCCGAAAATAAATTCTAGCTACACCTATGCACATTGTTACTAGGTCATATTGGGGCTATCGCTGCAATTATCGGCCCTCATTAACATTTAAAATCCGGTTTTTAACCAACCACTTGAAAATGAAATCATTACTCATGATTTCTTAACAGCAACGATTCCTATTGTTATAATTGTAATGACAATATTTTAAAGGTTTGTCAATATTTATTAAATATTTAACGCCCATATTTCATTGGTAAAATGTATGTATTAAATACGACATATACATGTAAGATATGTAGGTGTTATTTGTAGAAATAATTTGAGTGCCTCCTTGAATGTGTCTTATGACATAACATAATATGTAACACTTACTTTATTGTTTCTTCAAAAGTTGGGTCGTTACGAAATTACGTTACGCTGTACATCGTCCCGTAACGATACAGCAATCCTCATCATGACATCCTCTTTGCCAAGATCTTAGATTCAACAGGTCGACGAGAAAAAGTGTCTTTATCATCGACTCCTCTCAAACAGAAATCTCTCGCTCAGTAACTCAGTACGCTCCTATTAAGAATAAATTAAATTAAAAATAAACAAAAAAATATTTCCAAATTACCTATCTCAAAATAAAAATAATACTATTGCGTTTATGTAGAAACATTGAATTAAAAATAAATTGACATGAATTTAAATAATATATTCTTAATTGTATTTTCAGGTGTTATCCTTTTTTGTCACCGTTGCATTTGGGATATTGACAACTCAAGATGAAGAAGATGCGTTTACATTGTACCAATCATTATGCCGCCCATGCATCGTCCAGTTCTATAATTAGTTCTTCGAATCTGGATGATCGTGATTTTAGTCCATTGTTTTCTAACTTTCCAGATGTCAGAAATTTTGATGATCGTGATTTCCGTCCATCTTTTTCCAGCTCTCCATTGTTGAAAAATTTTGATGATCGGGATTTCTGTCCTCGGTCTCCGATTGTTGCTACGTCCCACGCTGACTCACGAGTCACTTTTACTACTGGCGGTTAAAATTGCGATTTTCTCATTTCAATTGCTTTTAATTGTGAAATTTTGTAAAGAATTCATGCAATATTGTGTATTAATTGTATTAATTAATTCTTAATACAGTTTTAAAAATTTTAAACTCTTTTGTTTAATTTGGAAAGCGATACATAATCGAAATGTATTAAACCAATATGTAGAAATTATTATCTAGTAATTATTAAAACATGAGCTTTTGGAATGTGCATGCATATTTCATCTTTTCTCATGAATTTTCAATTTAATAAATTAAGGTTTGCAACGCATGCGCATTTTACATTAAATAGAACACTACTGGTAGTAGACATTTTCAATGAAAGTGCACATCATAAAAAATGTATTTAAATCGAATATTTCAAATGTCAGACAAAGTTGTTGTATCGTTTTTTTAATTTTTTTTTACACATCTTGGCTTTTTTTTACACAAATATTTGTATGAATAGTTGTGGTTCGAAATACTAGCTTGCTACAATGATTTCGGCTTTAATGTTTTTTGTATCGTTAAATAATGTATTAAATCTATTATAAAATATGTATAAATTGTAAATCGGATGTAGTAGAAAGGGCTACGATAATAAAATTATGTAATGCCGTATTAATCAATTTTATTTGCACTTCAAATAGTGTAGAGTAACTAACAAAATTGAGCCTTTACACTACATTATTGGAGTAAAGAGAGCTATTTTTGAGATAGCAAACGCATTCTGGGGTACACGTGCACCCCAGAATGCGTTTGCATTCTCAAAAAATAGCTTATTTTACCATAAACTTTCAAAAATTTGGAAAAACGGTTGCGCGTAATTAGTGAACGTATGCTTTGCCCCCCCCCTCTGGATACAGTCTTGAAAGAGACACAGGTATAAGAAGCATTATCTATTATCTCGTATGTCTTTAAATAACAAAATAATCTCTTTAGTCCTACGACACGCACACAAATACCTACGTTAATTATACACGCATTCATGTGGTAGATAGTGTAAACAAATTGTCATGCAAATGATTAAAAACTTGATTAGTGAAACCAAAGTAGCCGAAGTAGTTTAATTATTATGGTGGTAAGGCAATAATCAAGACAGGTTTAAAAGTATCAGTAAATGAAATGCCGTCATACGCATGCAATTGCAAATTATTGCTCGTAGAATCTGTGTAATGCCGTTTTGGTTATTGTGCGATAGCAGCACAAAAGCATCTTTATATAATTAACGTAAAACTTTGCACTTTGGCATCAGCCTACAATAATTTTCCAATTCACAAAGTGATAATGCAATTTTCTAGTAACAAGTCATACAACTGCAGCATACATTAAGGACAAAACCTATGAAATAAGTACACAATCATGTATATTGATAAACCAATGGTAATCTAAATATCTTTAAAACTTTACAACAGAATCATTTCCAGTTACAGTACGCTGAGAAATTACCGAACATTTAATATTATGCTATTGTTGGAATAAATTCCCTGCTTATTTTTTAATCCAAAATGAAAATTTCCCAAGTTTGGTGTAAAGTTTGGTGTGAAGTGAGACACGTTTTGGGGTTGTTAGGGTGATAGGAGACAAGTTTTTACCAAGTCCAAAATAAATGTTGCCACCCTAAAAATATTCTAAGTCAAATGTTGCAACTCAGAAAAAGTACTGAGTGTTGCTTTGCTACCCCACTTCCTCCCCTCCAACCAATAATTTCATCACGGCCGTATCCAGAAATCGATTTCGGGGGAGGAGGATCCAAACATAAGATACACATGTAATGTATAAATAATCGCGTCAAAAATTTCAGCAAATTTATGCCAAAATCAACCAAAAAGGCATTAAATTTATTTTTATGAATGTGGCTATGAATTTATATAGACAACAATCTTTTTTTATATTTAGTATAGTCAAATAACAAAATCTGTTTTGACTAATTGAATTTCTTAAACAATTGTTGATTAATTTTGGTATTGAACACGTACTTTATTAAAGGAAATTGTAACCGGAAGCATGAAGATCAACTACCTATTTAATTGTAAATCATGTCAATTTGTTTTCTTCAGAACCACAGTCCAATATTTACAACCACCTACTCAATTTCACTGGAACAAGGGACATTAGAAAATAGTAAAGATTCTCAAGGTACGACCATCTAAGGATTGCCAAAAAACCCACACGAAATCGCACTTGAGGACCAACGTGTAACAATTACAAAGGTACACAAACTGCATTTATATTATTTTACTTTGTACTTTATACTACGAGAATACATCCTCTTGGAAATGACGGAATTTAACAAGCACCAGCCGCAATTCCAGTTTTGTCTAAAGTTAACAATGTCGGTCAAATTGTTTTTTTATTTTTACGTTCTCCACTTCGTATGTCAAGTACAGATATACTCCCGATTTCCGAACGTTTAGTCAGAGATTTTGTTGTCAATGAATAATTTCCAAAGCTACCATTGCCAGTCCAAATTACTCAATCTCATCAACAAAACTGTAATTTTTAATTAAACCATAAATGACATTTATTAATTTAATTTAAATCTAAAAATATTATACGAGCAAAATGAAAATAATCTGATAATAATAAATTTAAATTGTAGCACTAACTGAATATTTTAAATGCTTATGACTTAGGGCCCAGTCCTTTTATAATGGAAATCCGATTAATTTTAAATAGTACACTGTTTACAACACTTTTTTGTGCTTTATTTTAATTTATTTTGAATGACACGTATCCACACCATCCCACATTTCAAAATATTTGGTAGGGTTATAATGGATACTCGCAATAATTGCTCGGAAACTGATATTCCGTTTTTTTCACCCAAAAGCCCTCAACGCATTTTCCAAATAATTGAGAAATCTATTTTTGGGTAGCAGAGTAATTTGCACGATATTGACGTAGGTATGTATACCTACCTTCGCCATTATACGATAAATTAATCTTTGATAGGTACACGCAAGTTGTTAAATAAAATAGTAATTTTATGCGTGACGAATGCATTATATTTATTGCAGATGTTAAAAGAGGTTACTGAAGGTGAGAGCGAATGTGTTGGATATTATGTGTTGGAGGAGAAAATTCTCCTACCTATACTTGTCTTGCATTGTCGTTCGCATGCAACGATGCAAATATCAATTATATTGATAACTCAAAACTTGCTTTATTTGAAATGTACTGCATTTAAGTTGACTTATTATTGTGAATGTTAAATTATTATTTTATATTTATAACATAATAGAATATTGTGTATGTCTTTGTGTTCCTATGTGTTATAACTAACTAGAATTCTAATTTTTGTTGGGTACATGCCCGCCATTTCATTGGCGTAGCAAGCGTAAGGTAGCAAATAACCTGTAAGTCCCATAAAATATAAATTAAATAGGTAAACGATCGCAACATTTTTCGCAATACGCTCGATAACAAGCAAATGCATGTGTACTTCACATCTGCAGTTATCCCTCTCCCCGAAACTATATAAATTCTGGCTACCCCTACGCACAATGTTACTAGGCCAATTCGAGTTTTATGCTTAACATGTTTTCTTAAATTGGCATATTGTAAATTTTTAATTAATAACTTTTTCTTGTAAATGAAGTTCATGTTGACAACCTTTGAAATTATTTGACTAGTAGAGCACGTTTTTACCGTAGCAGCACAGAGACGTATCCATTAAAGATGCTTAAACACAATTCAAGCTCCTACTACATAGATAGAATTTTCAAATTTTAAACACCTCTACAATAAAATGAGTTTATTTTACGATATAATTGCAAAAAGTCGCCTGAAAATTTCGCGTTAGGCTCTAATTTGGTGCAATTTAAGTTGATTTTGGCCAAAATAACGTAATATAAGAAACAACACGGATTATATTGCAAAACTCAAGATTATTCTGAATATGCAATTATTAGTAGACAGACGAGATAAAATATAGACCAAAGAAATAATATTTATTTTCTGTGTGATTGCACGTCGGATTTATGTGGTAGTGACTTTTGCTTTGTCAATGAAGTAAAACTAATCTATAATCAAAGGATTGCTTTCGGTGTTTCGATTGGAAGCCAGTTTACTGCACTGAATTTGTTTAGCATAATAATACAAATAATACACTACAATCATATTACTGCATTTGTACTTGTCTTAACTCAAATGCATTCATACTGTAACTACGAAATATGTGTAAATACAAATATGTACCTAGGTAATAGAGTTGGGAACGATAACAATTTGCTTTACCACACCTTACCTGAGTAAATATTATCATATAATACCCGATACCCGACTCAAATCCTTACAATATTTTCCCGTCTGGATTTACAGTTATTTAATTTTTTGAGCTTGGCTGACTTGAAAATCGAAACATAATCGATTTTGCATTTTAAAATCCTTCATCTGAAGCCATCTAGTTCCAGTTTGCAATATTATCAGAGTCGTGGTGGCGTACCTTGGTTTTGGATGGATTTGTTTTGGCTCATATTATACTTAAGAATTGTATGGTAAAATACATAAACAAATACCAAATAGGTAGTAAGAAATGAAAATATGTAAAAATCCTTTTTGGTTGCGGTTGGATTCGAAAATTGTTCTACTGTATACTGTATTCGGTTCGATTTATTTTCAATATGTTTGTTTGTTGTTGGAGCCGAGGCGAACATTATCGGTTCGGTATGACCCAACTCTAAATAGGTAATACCTACTCGCTTATTCATTCTACTATGTTTACTACTATTCTACTAGCAAAGCAACTAAGAGCTACGCAATAATTATGTATCGAGGTATAGAAGGAAACCAGGCATTCGTGTTATTTTCCATCTGGTATAGAAGAACGAGTATTTATTTTAATTATAGACCTATCCATCAGCCTCTAACACGTAAAATATAATATGCCTATTTTATAGCAGAGAAAGATCAAGATGATTTATGAAAACGCATGAAATGAAGTTAGTAGCTGAACTCATTGCATAATATTGTAAGGGATGCGTTCAAAAATATCAATGCTTAGACATTTAAAAGTTTTATGTTATTATAACTTGGCTATTAAACGTGGGCTAAAAATATTTTTAGCTTACGCAATAATATATAATTAGCATGAACAAGTTTCAACTAGCAAGTGGATCTACATACCTACAGTAACTAATAAAAGTTTAACATTTTTTCAAGACAATGACGGCCTTTATATAATAGACCATGTTTTATTTTAATCACTTATTTACGTCATACGAAATAAACTTGGGAAGTTGGATGATTAAAAAGCAAAGAATGTTTGTTTAGAAAGCATTCTTAATTGACCAGTATCACGTTCTGGTTTTATTTTAAGTAAAAATTAAGACTTCTCATGGCTTTAAGTGTATAAACGTCAGTATTTATCTGAAATACCACGAGAGTATTTGTGGCGATGGTTTTCATTGCAAATTTTTTGGTACATATAAAAGCATCTATCTGTATATATAAGTTCGTCATTCACACTCAAATCGCTGCACGAAACATTTTAGCAATCTTTATTAACTTATTTATCAACATGAAACTCCTTTTGGTAAGTCAGGCTTTTCAACATTTAAATTTATTTTATATACATATTATATTGATTACTTAAAAAAGTTTTTCTTTTAATAAAAATATATGAAGTAAAAAAACAATATAGAAAATATTTTGTCATTTATTTTTATGAACTTACATTAATAAAATTTTAATTTTGAATGATTTTATGTTTTTTTTCAGGTGCTTTCGGTGTTTTTCGCTGTTGCTTTCGCCGACATTGGAAGATTAACTAGTCAACAAGAAGAAGACGCAATTAGATTGTACAGATCTCTATGTGCAAACCAACAGGAAGGGGGATCTGACGGACAAACTTATGTGTATTGTCAGTATCCTATAGATCCTCCTCAGGAAATTTTAAGGGAGCATGAAATAAGAGCCGATGGTGCTGGAACCACAACCAAACAAGTTGTGTTCGTCAGGCCCCAGTCCAATATTTATAATCATCAACTAACTCTCACGGGAACTTCTGAACACAATCAAGATACGACGATTTACGTTTTGCCGCAAAAGGATCAACACGAAATTGCCGTTAAGGACCAACGTGTTACACAATCAAAGGGCGATCAACCACGTTTGTATTATTTGAAGAGGGATCCTCATGGAAATGACGGAAGCCGAAAAGAATTTTCCCATTCCCCGCTTATTTCGTCAATTAGAGACGATAGGGATCGCCCATTTTCCCGTCCTACAAGTATTTCCTCAAATCTTGATGCCCGTGACTTCCGTCCAGCGTTTTCCAGCTCTCCTTTGAGAAATTTTGATGATCGTGAATTCCGCCCATCATTTTCCAGTTCTCCAAATGTTAGGAATTTTGACGATCGTAGCTTCCGTTAAGCACTTTCCAGTTCTCCAAATTTGAGAAACTTTGATGATCGTGATTTCCGTCCAGCATTTTCCAGTTCTCCAAATGTTAGGAATGTTGATGATCGTGGATTCCGTCCAGCATTTTCCAGCTCTCCCAAAGTTAGAAATTTTGATCATCGTGACTTCCGTCCAACACTTTCCAGCTCTCGATTTGTTAGAAACCTGGATGATCGTGATTTGCGTCCAGCGTTTTCTCGGTCTCCGATTATTTCCTCGTCGAGCGACAACCAAGCTTCTGGTAGCACACGTATAACATTTACTACTGGCAAATAAATTCTTTGATTTTCTTATTCCTATTGTTTTTATTTGTGAGACACTATTTTATAAACATTTCATGCATAATTATGTGTTAATTAATTCTGAATAAAGTTTTAAATTATTAAGCGCTACGGTTTAATTTGAACAGCCATACTTAATCGAAATGTATTAAACCAAATTGTAGAAGTTATTATCTATAAAAACATAAGCTTTTCGAATTTACATTTATACTATTATTTTCTCATGAATTTTTCAACTTAATAAATTAAGGTTTGTAGTACATGTGTATTTTACTTAAAATAAAAAACTACTGGCAGGTAGAAATTTTCAATGAAAGCATCATAAGAAACAAGTTATTAAAAATGAATAATTGAAATGTCCGATTAAGTTATTGTATTGTTTTACTAATTTTTTAATTCAATTTGGCTTTTATTTACATGAATATTTTTAAGTAGTTGCGGTATTAAAAATATACTGTATTAAAAATCAAAATATTATTTACCTTAGTAATGGCTTTCTCTGAACATCTGAATTAACAGACTAAGCGCATGTCGTACGAACAACACTGTAGTGGAAGAGCAGAACACTCAAGAAGTGCGACCATAATACACAGTGATGAGCTGTGACGGAGTAAGAGTCCGGTTTAAGTTCAGCGTGTGTGAGCTTCCAATCTCAAACTGTTCCTTTTATTCTTTTAATTTGTGCTTATCTTTTTGGAAATCTTTGTTGACGGTTGGATCAAATACTATGTACATATCATACTATGCACCTCCATATGTTAAAATTTATCAAGGAAACACGAGAGCGATCGTCAAGACGCCAAACATTCTGTGTAGCAATTTATCACCTTCGACCTTCATGTTCAAAATTGCAAAATAGAGTTATGACTACCATCGGAAAGAGCGTAAAATTTACTACAAAATACGTGTTTATAGAATTTTTTTAAAAATTCTGCATAATTTTATATATTAAATCAAGTGCAATACTTCCATTTCAGCTTTTAACTTTTCTTGTTACGTAG
>JAQFYB010006487.1:0-12137 GCA_034694085.1 Pogonognathellus longicornis
CATCATTTCCCATTAGCAAGAACACATCAATACATAGTTCTGTATTTCATTTAAGATGAATATGTTTGTTTCTTTGGCTCATAGAAACAGTCTTCGGATGCAACAAAATCCTTCACCACAAAGAGTACAAACTGAAATGGAATGCAAACAAAGCGGAACAATACAGAGTAATTTCTGAAAATGCCGTTAAAGAATACACTACAATAGCTGAGTTTAATGCTAGTATTTCTCAGATAGCAACGATAATGAAAATGAAACACCAGAGTCATCCTTACAGCACAAACCAACCCTGGTATGATTACAATTGTAAATCTGCCTCAAATGATTCCAAACTAATCCTTAAAAATGCCAGGAAACATGGATGGACTGGGAACTTTTCTTTAAGATACAATATAGCAAGGGCAAATTACAAGAACATTATCACAAGCAAAAAAGTTCAATTCAAACACAGAAATATGTTGGCCTTGAATGAAGCAAAAAATCCACAACAATTTTGGGGTGCAGTGAGAACCATCAAACGCACACATGCGTCTATTTGTCAAATATCGGAATCAGTTTGGAAAAGCTATTACCAGAATTTAATGCCGGAAAGAAGTGTAAAATTAGAAATATACGATGTCAGGAATGAAATCACAGACTCCTCATTCACATTAGCTGAATTAGAATGTGCTTTGGCAAAAATGAAAACAAATAAAGCGGCAGGACCTGACGGCATCACAAACGAGTTTTATAAAAATCTTTCGAACAAAAGTAAGGAGTATCTACTGGTTTTGCTCAACAATATCCTAGAAACTGAAAATCTGCCAGTTGATTGGTCGAAATCAAAAACTGTGATGATCTACAAAAAAGGAGATTTAAATGATCCATCAAACTATCGCCCCATCAGCCTACTTAATGCATCTCTAAAAATATTCACCCAAATAATTCATCAGCGTTTGCAGGAATGGACTGAAAATGCAGGCATTCTACCTGAAGAACAAGGGGGATTTCGAAAAAACAGAGGATGCGATGACCAAATTTTTAATTTATTGTCGGCTATACAAATTGGCACCCGAAATAAAGAAAAAGTTCACGCCCTTTTCATAGATTTTGAACGGGCCTTCCCATCAATACCCCACCAACTCTTGTGGAACAAGCTCTTAAAGGCAGGAGTGTCAGGTAAAATAATACGGCTATTACAGAATCTATACGAAAATGGGGAAACTCAGATAATAACTTCTCAAGGCCTAACCTCGCCTATTCCCATCTCACAAGGTTTAATGCAAGGGGAAGTGCTGTCGCCGTTACTATTTAGCATCTATATACATGATATAGTTGATAAAATTAAAACTACCTGTCTATCAGGGATTGAAATCTCAACTAGTCACATCCTACACATTCTGATGTATGCAGATGACATGGTTCTGCTTGCTCCATCAAATAGAGCTCTACAATTGAAGATAAACGTCTTAAGCAAGTATTTTGATAACCTAGGTTTAAAAGTAAACCTCAGTAAAACCCAAGCTATGATTTTCCGACGAGGAGGAAAAATACCTATGACCTTAACGGTGAAATATAAAGATAAACCTATTCAAATCGTGAAAGAATACACCTATCTTGGTGTGCCATTTACAAGCTCCGGTCTATTTCGTAAAGCTTCAGAAACATTCAAAGCTGCAGGTCTAAACGCACTCGGTTCTATATGGAACTTATTTTTTAAAGGCAAAATTTATAAATGGGATAGCCATAAGAAACTGTTTGACTCAATAGTCTCGTCAACTCTACTTTATTCTAGTCATATATGGGGGCATAAATACATGGATATCTTAGAACAAGTACAAACTAGATTCCTAAAAAGACTGTTTTATGCTGACTACAGAGTAGCCAACTACGCCATTAGAATAGAGACAGATAGTGTTAAATTAGCTGTAAAAATAGCTAAGCAGACCATAAACTATGCTATTAAAATACTAGGCATGTCAGACACTAGACTACCCAAGGTCTGCTTAATGAACCTAATACGAAATCACGAGAATGAAAAAGACAAACGATATAATTGGAGCCTAAACCTTAAAAATATACTTGAACGGGCTCAAAGACTAGACTTATGGCTCAATTTAGAACGACAATCCTTAATAGATAATAAAAAGGCAATAATTGATATGTTAATTGCCACGGAAAAATCTGAGGACTTGTCTAAAGCTAGAGAGTCATCGAAACATAAATACTGTTCGCAACTAGGTGATGGTCAAAAGCTAATTGACATACAGTATCTGTCACTCAAAAAAATCCAGTTGTTATCTCAAATCAGACTCAATCAGGGGATATTTAGAAATAAACGTTATACAAATATACTTGGCTATGAAACAATATGTACTATGTGCAATGTTAAAAATAATGAAGACCTATATCATTTCATATTCGAATGTAAATTACATCAATGCTCTAGAAACGCTCTTCTTTCTGACTTATTAACCTTAGACATTAATAGAGATAATTTAGATTATAAGTTGTGTGCCCTAAATAAAGAAAATACATATAAGCTAATTAATTACGTAATATGTAGCCTTAGTCGTAGAAAATTCGTGTTAGATTTAGAAACTGACTGTAACTAGTAACGTATCGATTAAAAAATGTATGTTTCCTAATTCAATATTTAATAATGATAATATTATATGTATATTAAGCTTATACCACTGCTTTAAAAACTTTGTAATTATTCAAAATTGTGTTCTATGGGAATTCCTAAAAGAACTAAATAAACTCAAATTCTACTACTACTACTACTAATTATTTGTAATTTTTCAGGTCTTAAGGGTTGAAGCTCCCCTCCCAAATTTTTGGTCTTTATACTACATAAAATCATATTTCCCCCAAAATCCAAAAAGGAGGTTATTTTTACCGTAAAAATGCAAAAAATCTCAAAATTTTTCGTTTGCAATTTCCATTGATTTTGACTTTAATTTCCGCAAATTTGGGCCCATTTTATCGCGCTGCTCGCGAAACATTGACGTATGTAAACAATGTTTGCTCAAGCCGCCCTCCTCCAATGTGTGACCTGGATACGCCCCTGTTTTTCAAAACTTTACTATTTTAATACAGAATCAATTTAAAAAAAATCGTCAAAAATTATCTACCGTATAATCTTTAGAAAAGGCAAACCCAGTGGAGGATCTAGGATTGTCAAAGGGGGGGTGTTCCATACACATGTGTAATCACATTGAATCAATGCCGTATCCAGAAATCGATTTTGGGGTGGGCAAAATCCATATAATTAACCTGAATATGGGGAAGCTCGACAAAGGCTTTACGACAATGATGGGGTTTACAGCAGGGGGAATATTATGGGCTAGACAATATTATAGCTCTTACTCTTTTGGCACTTCGTAGAATTCAGCAAAATTTATATGGGTTCTGTGAATATGTATATTGTATATTGTTTAAAAATGCGCGTATTCAAACATGGCTACAATAGCACGGTGCAATTGTAGCCAGATCCCGACTCGAAGTTTTTCATTTCTAGCCCGAACCCGAAACATTTTTTAAAATTTTGTTGTCCGAACCAGCCCGCCTTGTGGGCGAGCAACAAGCTGCTTTACCTCGTTTACACCTCTACTACATGTTTATAACGTGGCATAAACAAAATATTACGTGTGCTGCGCCGTGGCCGTGCGCCGTGGCCGTGCGCCGTGGTGCCTTCAATTTCATGTAACGATACAATGCAAAATTATATGACGCGATCTAGCACTAAAATGAAGCTATATTACAAGTATCCAAATGAAGTTTTGTCAATGTTGAAGAATTAGTGTCCCGAATTGAAAAGTAAACCGACAACAGTTGCAGCATCATTATTGTATACGCTGGACGCGACGTTGCCTGCCTGCCTTTCCACTTCTCATACATAACCAGCCACCACATATTTTTCAGCCAAATTAAGTTCTCCACACTTAAACTGAAAAATGGAGTTGACTGCAAAATGCACTTCTCTCAAGCGTATACATGTAATAGGTATATATTATTGTAATAGTGCATAGGGCATAGAGTATTGGCATTAATCATGCATTGTGTTTTTGTGTGCTGTATGTGTTGTACTCCTATAAAAGTATCTAGGTATCTAAATATAGTATCGGTATTTATTATACGAAATGCTGAGGCATGATATTTATAGCTTCATCCTGAGAGTTTACAATTGTAAAATAATGCATCACCATTAATATGCTTCGAGGCCATTCTACCCTTTCTAGATCGTATTACATTTTCTTAAAGTTAGCAGTACATGCATTGGAGTCGTATGAACAGGGTTTTCTAATGGTTATCGCAAATTCTTTTATGAAATGTGCATTGTCAGCTCTTTTAAAACCTGTCAATACTTATAGTGAGTCGAGTTCCACCATGCACCCATATCTAACATGTAATTTATAATATTATACATAAATATGTGATTTATATAATACTAATAAATGTGAGCATAACACAAGACGCATATTTATTAAAGAAACCTCACACTCACAATCAGTCACGTACTCAGGACAGGAGTAGGTAGCCTGCACCTGGCACTATAATGTAAATCAAAATCAGCACGAATAATTTTACGATATTTTTGCAGTTTTGTGGCAAAATAATATATTTTTCTTAAATATTCTTCTTTTTGGGGCCCATATACGTCGAATATGTTGTTTAGTTCCTATTTATGCCACGACTTCATAGAAATTGAAATTGTATTCAGACTGAGAAAAATTATTTGGCAAATAATCATAATGTTAGGATTTATGTTTATATTAGCAATTAATAAAAGATCCACAGTGTGCCACTGAAGTCTGGTGACATTTTGAAAAGCTTTCTATATTTTTCATTTTAATTTTTTTTGAAAGTACATTATTGTAGAGAAAAATCAACTACACAAGAAAATATGGACCAAATTTCAAAAAACAGTTTCTAACTAAAAGCTATTAGATTTATTTGTGCTTTTTTGGCCGCCTTTTGTATAACCTAGAAACCCTCAAGAATAATAGTGATTTCACACTCTCCAGGAATCAAGGGAGCGTTGTACTTTGCTCTATTAGAATGTAAAGATTAAGGAGAGGTATATACGTTTATTTGCGCTAACTGAGGCTAACAGGGGACATTTGAGGGGAAATGGCAGCAATATTTGGAAAGACAAGGGTTCAATCCAGATTATAATTCGAATTATCAAAATTTTAATGGTAGTAATTTCATTTTTAAAAGTGTGGGGGAATACGTGGAGAATGAAGAAATGGATTTTTTAGACCAACGTATCAAAATTTCTAAAAGGACCTTCAAGTGCTCTTCAGAATTTTCTCCTCTTTTTTATGAACTCTTTAAAAAATTTGAAACTTTTTCAAAATTGAGTTCTCGTCGCACAAAGATTTCCAGGCTCATATATGCCTACATGGGATATTATGAGACATAGAGTAAAATCATAGAAAATGGTATGTTAAAACGCGGTGAGAAGGTGGCAATGAGAATATTTCCAATATGGAAGGTGTACACTCAGCCTTAACTATATATTGATCACGACTTTGTGCATCTTAATATATGCTAAATAAATCGAGATTGTAGTCTTTATATCAATTGGTAGTAATAAGTTTATTTGCTTTTAAATTAGTTACACGTGTACTCATAAGCATTTAAGATTTTAATTTACAAAGAAAGGTTGTTTATTCCTTCATGCTCGCACACATTCTTCAGTTATTTACTCAACACAAAACAAATGGCGTATAACTTGGACTTCTACGAAAATAAACAAATTGGCATTCTCGTTCACATTCATGAACTCGTTTTCCCATTTAATTGTAATGATTATGCCATTATATAATATTATGGTATTACACACTGAAGTTGTTTTTTGTAAACTAAGTTTGTCTACCAACTATGTACTAATCTAACATTAATTAATATTTCATTAAAATCACATAATTTATGCATAATATAATTCAGCTAAACAAAAACTTCACAGTCTTTAGAAATATTACCAACAGTCGAAGTGCCTATATTTGTTCCACCTGAGCTACCACTATCTGTATTATTCGGTTGTACACGGGGCGATATAGGAATAGATCCATTTTCGTTGTAACTACCATTACTACTGGAAGAATTTCCACTGCTGCTATGACTCTCGTTGCAGCTGCTGTCTGAAATGTCCGACTTATCTCTACTTTTAGAATTTCCACCAGCCATTGCATTTTCTCTAAAATAGTCGGAACTCTTTGTGTCTGCACTGTCCCCTTGGCCACTCGTCCCCTTACAATCATTTGAAGTCACATCAGACGATGACACCACACTTTCTGGACTGTGAACTAAATCCTCTTCTTCAATGTACGAACCTCTTTCGTCATAGCCATCGTCTACATTGTCTTGGTCGACAATTGTACTGTAATTAGTTTTAGTCGTGGCGCTATGGAGATTCTTCCTGACTCCCCCACCACCTCCTTCTGCTCCGTCCGGAGGATTTTCTTCGTCCACGGAGATTTGCACCACGGCATTTTGTCTTTGCATGCCCAACGAAATTTTTCTCATTCTGTCTCTACTAGTATTACTGGTATTACTTGTTGAGCTGATCGTATTACTATGACTTAATGGTGACCGGTCTAAGTCGCGACTTTTATTTTGTGTCGGTGGTAACGGCAAAGGTAACGAAGGAGGGTGTGAAAAGCTATGGTGACTTGGAACTTGAGAGTTGTAAGACGAAGGGCGATACGGAGGTGGCAGAGTAGGACCCACAGCACTTTCATGACTGTGACTCATCTGTGATTCGTCTTTCGATTCGTTCACTTCTGCAATTGTCATGTACGGCTCTTCATCAATACTTCCTTGATTCGACAAGGCATTCTCCAGTTCATGGATCACTGCCGCTGCATTCACAGCTTCGTTTTCAGCACTATACACGTGGAATTTCCCTTGTCCGCCAAATCCTCCATGATCGCTGTTGCCTGAATGAGATTTTCCTTTCATTCCGTTGCCCATCTCTGACATACTGTTGTTGTGAGCTAGAGAGCCTGTCACAGTCACGGTTGGAATCGGAGGCAACACGTCTTGTGGTGGTGGGGAAGATTTGCGGCCGAAGATTGACGTAGTTGTTGGATAGTTTGAGCTGCGGGATGAGCGAGATGTTGAACTTGTTGAATACGGACTTCCGTCATGCTCAGCTATTGGTGTCAGGATTGGATGTGTCGATGAGTCCGTAGCGTCGTAAGGAGGCGGGGATGGACTGCTGTTAGTCGATTTAGGTTTGGTGGAAACGGGTTGAGTAACAACTACGTCTCCGCTGCTATAATTGCTAGTAGTGCGTGCCGACATTGTTGGAGATGTGCTTGAAGCAGGAGAGTTGATAGGAGGTCTATTTCCTCCGTTGATGATTCCGTTCATGTTATTAGTATTGTTTGGCATAAATGAATTTCCTCCATAGTTTGGATTTGTCACTGTGATTGGAGAGCCACCATTGGTGTTACCATTGCTGTGATTATTGTACTGCACTCTTCCTCCCATTTTGTCCATAGGAGCAACAGTCATCAAGTTGATCTGATTTTCTTTCGTTACATCAGGAGTAGGAACACGAGGTCTAAGATAAATATATTTTCGTCAATATTAATTTACATGAGACAATTTAAAATTAACAATGTTTGAAAGTTGAGCGTTTAGTTTGAAATATAGAAAAGTGGGCAATTCTACCTGGAATGAGGATGGGGCATCAAAGAGGTGATATTGTCCTTGCCAACATTTACTGACAAGTTGCTATTTATAGGCCGACCATTTCCACTCATGGGGAATCTTGTTGAGCTCTTATCTTTGCTGGATCGTCGATTCATCAATCTGTCGTACAGAGATAAACGATGATGACTAGATGCTCCTTGGGGATAGCCATTGGGCAATTGACCATTAGCTTGAAGGCGATTTCTAAAAAGACTCGAAGAACTAGATGTTGATCGAAAACTTTCCACTCTTGACATCTGTCGTTGAAGCCAATTTTTACGATTGTCAGCCAGAGGAGAATCAGTTACACATTCCTGCGTGAAAATAAAAATTATAGTATGATTGGAATCGAATGGATTATACCACAATTTCAAGGAATGATATATAATCATTATATAAAATTATAATTGAGATTTACATATTCCGCATAAACTTCATCTTGAATGACACTATGCCTTTTTACATTGGGCAAGTTATCGTACACCGACTCGTTTAACTTGATTTTCATTGACGCTGTTGAGCCTTGGGGTTCAGTCCGGCGGAACTGTTCGGATGCCATGTTGTAAGGCAGACTCTGAGGAACCTTTTGTTCCCAATAGTAGTCCTTCAACAGCTCTGGATGCTCTTCGTGCATTTCGTCCACAACCATGTAAGAAACCTTAAGGAAAAAGAAAAAGAGGTCGTTGAGTATAATACAATTTTAAATGAAATTACTTATATAATTAATTTTGATACACTCGATATTTCGTAAACTAAATGTTATACACGTATTCTTTCAAGTATCCTAAAAGGTTCCTTTTCGGCTTATCTTTTTCAATATTTGTAGTTTTTCACAGCAGGGGTCATAATAATATCAATAATTTGGGATTTCTATACCAACCTTTTAATTTTCAATTATATTTTTTTTTAGTCTAATGGGGTATTGGATCATCGGATCTTGTTCTATCGATTAAACGGCGTATATAGTGAAACATACACGTACATGTAGAGAAACCTCTTCTTTCTTATACACGCTTATTATGAATAATTACAGATCGTTCAATACTTTTTACAAATGTTTACAGTTCCAATGCTAACTCGTATATAAGTAATCAAAAAAGGAGCTCATACATTTCGATTATCTGTTTACAATTGGACTAGGTAATCGTTTTAGACAGGTTATTAACATACATTGGCTACCTTACGTTTACAAATAAAATTATTTACAACAAAAATGGTTACAATTATTACAATATGACTTAAAAGAGATAAAGTAATTAGTTTGTTTTGTGTATTTACTTTGATGTGACGATCTATAAGCCAATTAAGTTCGAAGTCATCGTCGTCCTCCCCTGTTCACAAAAGAAACACAAACGATATTACCTTTTTAATTAAGGGTTTTTAAACGGTTTGTTTAGAAATGTATATAATTTCCCATCCATAAACTTACCAAAAGGATTAATTAATGTCTCGGCAACCTTAAGCCATCCAATGTAAAATATAAACTGAAAGTCATTAAAAACATGCCATTTAGTTTGCGCGTAGAAATTTATTATCATTTAACTGCAATAAATATTTTCAATATTTTTACCTGTAATGACAGAAAAATTGGAAAATACAAATCGAATTCATATCCTGGATATATCTTCACTCCTCCGTCCTTCGGTACTACCCATTGTCTCCCTATTAGAGCGGCAACAAAGTAAGTGTAAACTGCTAAAGTAACAACCTAAATTCATTAAATTGATGTTAAAGCAGATTAAAAAATAATTTACACATTTGAAACCGAATTTGATTGTGATATCAGTTGTCTTATTTACCTGCGTGTATACTAA
This sequence comes from Pogonognathellus longicornis, assembly GCA_034694085.1. Lineage (NCBI taxonomy): Eukaryota > Metazoa > Arthropoda > Collembola > Entomobryomorpha > Tomoceridae > Pogonognathellus > Pogonognathellus longicornis. The sequence continues at coordinate 9,504 of JAQFYB010006487.1, forward strand.
TGGCACACTGACATTATCATAAACCATGACACGACCCAGTTTTCTGCGGAAATCGGACAACTCGGTTACAATCGTTTGTACCATGTGATCCGAATGAATGCGTCCTTCCTGACGGGCAAGATTGACTAAGTTTGACGCCCAAACTATTGGCATCCAAAATTTTGAAACTTTCGTTTTAGCTTCCATAGTGTCAAATATTTTTTTCTCCGATTCCATCATCAACCCTAAAAGAGAAATAAAATTCATTCATTTTAAAAATTAATAACAAAATAATCCGTGCATTTCATACAGTGCATTTCATAAGTACACGGATATGAGGACAATTAGGAGCACCATTATTTTATTTCATATTAATTTGGGTTGGTAGTAGAGTAGACTCTTCCTTCCAAGTAGGATAGTTGGGAAATTTAATAGGATAGGAACAGTTTTATAGCATGTTTTGAAAAAAAAGTTCATCGTCCATTGAAGATATAAAAATACAGTTTAATATTTCTGATTTTGAATGGATGATTACTTCATGATAATTCATAGTCATAAAAACAGAGCAATATGAGGGGTCAATGAAACATTTATTTAAATTATACTCCATTGACACCATTAATCTTTGCAAACATAATTAAATGCATCTCCGCTTTAGAGAGGAACTGCATGGCTTGATAGCCTTTTGTTGTTCATTTTTATTAATTATTATTCATTGTCAATTATATTGTAATTATTTTAATTTGTCTACCAAGAATAGTTAGATAAAACTAATCTTGGAACAATAAATGTAACTTTTCTAAATCGTATCAAGTAATGTATATTATCGTTTCGTTCTTTTAACATGTACCACAAGTTATGAGTGTAATAAATGGTAATAATTACTTCCTAAACAAACTTACCAGTGTCTACAAGATGCTGAAGAGTCGGAAATCGTTTCTTGACACGAAAACTTATACGTTGAAGTGTGATGATGTATGCGAGCATTGTGTAACGCATAATGGTTCGTCTAAGTAGCCTCCCTCGCTCGTTCTGAAAATGAAAGTCAAATAAAATTCATGAGTATGCAAATATCTTTTTCATATCGTATGTTTTTAAAGCCTTTACCATAAACTCCCATTTACGCCAAGTTTAAAGAATTAAAAATTCTAAACTTGTTACTTCGTTTACCTATATATTTCAATGTGACATCATTTATGCATTTTTGTATTAGAAATGTTGTAAAAAACACAGATTAGCTGCAAAATGCTAATTCTAATAGCATTACATAATAAAATGTAGTGCAAACCTATTTGTAGCATGCATTTAATGTAAGAAAATTGTTAATTTGTTCTACGACTGTGACTACTTGCCCTTTCGTAGAATGCATCTTTACGTCACTCTTTTCGCTCAATGTGTCATTTTCACTACACAGAAGAAAATTGCCTTTGTGCAGACGTCACACTTAGAAAAAAGTTTCACTTTCAAATCATTGTTTTCGCGTTCTATAGTAAAAATCATGATGATACTAAATATACATTTTCTGGAGGCTATGGCTATGTACTCCATCCATTTTCCAAAGATATTCCAAAAGTTGGCTTGTCAAGTCATTGAAAGATACTATATACTAACAAATTGTTTTCAGACTAATATTGCCAGACGAGTTTGTTTCCTCGAAGATGACTAGGCACTTTTAAAAAACAGTTCATGAACACACGTAACTTAGCATTACTATCCTCGAATTAATTTAGGACTCCACGTATTTTTTTATAAAACAACTGCGCATCTTCTATATTTTAAGACAAACGATTTTTTACAATCAATAAAAAAGGGCTACACAATACCTGTACACAATTTTTCATTCAATATGAACATTGTATTGTATTCATCTCAATCTAATCATCTTCCTACTTGTAATATTTTAGTTATACATTTCTAATGATTTATGAATGCCGACTTTTCACAATGACTCAAGTAAATTTCTACAAATCTAACCAAGCCACCTACCAAATTATTTCAATATTAAATTTTTACATTTCATTAAGGCTCGAATATCTGATGTCTCCAAACAACGGCTAACTCACGTTACAACTATTATCAATTCTCGCGAACTTTTTCTTCCTTATTTCGTTTTTCTTTTGCACGTTTCATCTCTCTGATAATATTTTCATGTATAGCAGCATTGCATTTAGTTATATGTATTAAATGTTCATGTATATAATACAGCCACTGAGATCAGCATTATACTGCATAATATGTATATTATGTCAAGCGCCCACGCGTTACTGTGAGAGGATCATAATATTGTACATCATCTGCCACGGGGGACAATCATTACAGAGCAATTCAATTCAGCTTCGAAGAATTGCCTTCATGGATTTACTTTGTACAGTCATGTAAATAAGTGAGTCTCTTTTCAATTGTTTTCAGCTTTCCTTAGTTGGGAATACCACATTTTTTATACAAACATAGAACTTTATGCAAATATGATTGGAAAAAATTAATGACTGTTTAATGATAATTGTAATACTAACTTGGATTAGTAGCCCAGCGTATACCAAAACTTGTATAAGACTATAAATAGTTTTTATAGAAAACTATGTATAATTGTTTACAATCTGCAATTTAAATTGCAAAAACCACAACAGAATGGATTCCTGTCACACTATGTAGATA
>JAQFYB010006488.1:0-12136 GCA_034694085.1 Pogonognathellus longicornis
GATACATAAATCAATGCATGCTTATTCTTATCAATACGGACAAGATTGTCCAAATATTATATTACATATTTTTACAATTATACTACTGCATAAGTAGGCATATAAGTAAAGCTTATATTGTGCGAGAAACGTCGGAAATGTGTACATGAAGAGAAAGTCTATATGTAGAAATATAAAGTTTGCTTGTATAGCATTAGAAATAGTGTGGAAGCCACGGTGTGATCATGATCATGATGATGGTCCATGGACTGCGACTGTGGTAGATTGGCATTGGCAATGTATTGTTGTGTGGAATATACGCGTAGACACTGTGCAGTATGTACATATGTGGGTATAATGGCCCGGATTCAAGTTGTACGGAAAGGTGATATTTTCATCACTTCAACACGATTGCTTTTGACTTGTCTTGGACACACGCCCAATTCGATTGAGGACATTTATTCTATTCAAAGCCACAGTGAAACTTCCTTCCTTTTGCTGGAAAAGGAAAGCCTAGGGTGAGACGAAGAACTACAAGGGCATAAAGGTCTGAGTGAGTTTCTCCACATAAAATCTATTTTAGAGATATATCTTACTCTGTGGTATATGAGTATTAACGAGAATGCTATTGTTGTGCCAGCATGGATATAAGCTCGAATAATGCAGACAATGACAAACTATCAGATTGTAACACTTATTGATAATAAAAATGTTTTGTGCATACTATGTACAAGTAATTCATGTAGAGAAAGTTGCTTTACTGCATATTTGTATTTTATACAAAGCAAAATCCAAACTACATACTGTATTAAGTAATTATTGTGTTTTAATATCCATTTTATTCCATATACAATTAACATTGCAAATTTATTAATTCTTGCTGTGGATTTATTTGTCAAGGACGAACCTACAATACATTGATATTATAATAATATTCAGGTTCAATAATAAATTCCGAGTTGCAAAAATCATATAATAATTTTAAAATTAACAATACGAGTAAAGAAGAGACAACTCAGCAGTTATCTTAAAATATTTACTAGGTTTTTTGTGGATAGGTATTTTATTGCGTTTTAAGACTCAGAAAAGAAAATGGTTAGATCGATAGCTTGTTTCAAAATATCGTGAGACATGAACGTTTTACTGTAGGGTGGACACACGTTGAATTGAAAATATTGAATCACTGGAGCAATATGACGAATAGCATCAATTGGTTTATTTGCAAGCACCAAATCATACGCAGTATAGAAACTGCTAACTTTTTGACCAAATTCTTTTTGCACATCTTCAAGAACATATTTTTGGTTACACACTGGACATTTTCCATCCACTGTAATGGCAAACGTTCGAAAACTATAGTTGGGGAATAGTTTGGAGCATTTGGGGCAACATAATATTGGTTGAGCTTCATTTAGCAAAGATATCAAAGGCCAGTCCTCAACACATGCAATACAAGAACAGGTAAAGAAATATGTAGATTTCAAGTAACCAACACGTTCAGCTAATTCATCTGCAAGAAAGATTCTACTATACGATGTTGTGAGTTCTTCCCCAGCAGAGAGACTTTTCAAAGCTACCAAAGCCATTCGACCATTTTCTAAGTCGTGGACCCTGGTAACATTTGGAACACAAGAATGGTTCATCAAACTTGCCAACGCATAGCACCCGGACCCATATTGTGTGTATTTCAATGACTTGATTTTGTTTGCAAGAACTTCAGGGCTTTCTTTAGTGTTGTTCCAAATGCTCAGATCATCAAGACCTTCCATTCCATCCATAGAAATGGAATTGCATGGAATATTTTGCAAATGGCGGACAATGATTGATGCCACAAAACTATGAAAATGTTCTTCAACAAAATTTTCATCCGATGCTGAATCGTTGTTTGACACTTTGAAGAAATCAGAATATTCACTTAAAACGTAAGTGAGAATGATTGCTTGCACGATGTTAGTGTACTGCCCTATGTCGCTATTTTGAGCAGAGTGTTCCACAAGATGAAATATTGGCAAATAAGAATCTGACGAATACACCTGAGTCTCTGGGTCAGCTCCTGCAATTGCATATTCTACTAAATTTAAATATCTGGGATCTTTTGAAACAAATATTCTTTTTAACTCAGTATATCCGGTTTTCAAAACAATACGAAAGGCTGATTGTACATAACGCGGAGTCCCAGTCGCATGGAGGTAAGCCATGCATCCACACTCGTGTTGATGGTATGAGGTATAGGCCTCGTTTTGACAATTTTCATTGCAATAATATGCCTAAAATTTTATGTAAAAGATTACATTGGTACTTAAAATCACTTAAAAAAACCTATTTTTCTACAATTTATAAATTACAAAGAAAGTCAACGATTTATGGTTTGAGTTTTAAACGCAACATTTGATGAATAATTTCTGTTTACTTACAAAAACGCAATTGTTGCAAGGAATTCCTGCTCGTATCTTTCTGAAACAATAGTGGCAATGCGAAACATCCCATTTCAATTCATTCATCAGCACTTTCACATAAGGCTCTTCTACAACTAACACGGTACCTGCGCACAAAAAAATCATAATATATGTAACTTTTTTCCAAAGTACAAAAAAGATTTTCATGGATACTAATGAAAAATCTACTTTTAAACACCTACAAGAAATCGCAAATTTTTTTAATTATTATTCAACACAGCAAAGTGAATGGAAAACAGTATGATTAAATTGTATGTGGATAGTTACATAAGGTAATACCTGCTGGTACGTCTCTCGTCACTTTCAGTTGTCTTCCTTTAATATCATTGTATGCAATGGTAACAAAGGATTCAGCAGAGGGTGCCTTAGGATTTGGTTGCTTCACTCTAAACAGAATATTTTGTCGGTACTTTAATCGTTTTTGAATATCTTCACGAACTTTATCATTGCTGTCTTCTTGTTGCTTTTTCTTTGCCAAAATCTCAACACATTTAGTCTTCCGCTCATCCAAACTTACTCGCAGATTTTTGGACCATTTATGTTTAATGATACTTTCACAGTCTTTCAAGCAATTTGTATAATCTCCCATTTTGAAGAGTATGATAGATCTTTCCAGTTTACAAAAATTGTCTTGAGATTTTGCATACGCTAAAGCAACATTACATGCTCGGAGGCTTAAGATCATATTTCCAGCTGCAAAATGTTTCCTTGAGATTTCCAAAAGCTTTTTTGAAGTGTCGTCGTTTTTTAAGTACGCTGAAACCATAATTGTAAAAATGTTAAATTATAGGAAAAAGCATTGACATATTATTTTAGAATTGCAAAACCACAATTTGTTGGTGGATGTAGGTATTTGTTTACCTTCAAGGCTGATGGTAGTGACTGGGATCCACTCCATGTATTTCTTGAAAGCTTCAACTCGAGACACAAAGGTTTCATTAGTTCGATACAATTTGCGCAAACTTGCACCAGCCTTCATCACGTTATCATAAAACATTCCATTTAATTCCATTTTATGATCGGTCCCATCATCGGTAGGAAATTCTCCATTCATTACTCTCTGAATGAATAAATCCATTTTGAGAATTCAAAGTATACCTTTTCACCACTATTTAACTGAACTTTACGGTATGGTAGTATCAATTTACTAGGTAATAACCATTAATGTTTTATAAACATATGATGAATATTACTTAATCTTAGTATATTTCACACAGCACAAGTTTTATGTGACTCAGTAATTTAGAAATACTTTTAAAATTCACAAATAATTCAGTAAGAAGCTTTGCCTCACGCACCGGGTGGAAATGAATAGATTCAAAACCCGGTTTAAAATCAGGCAAATTTGCCTTTTCTGTAGCATGTGAACATGTACCAAAATACTTTGAGATGGTTAAAAGTATCATGTATAGTAGAGCCTACTTTACTTATCTTATAGTATACACTTAAAGCGAAAGTGTGCGTTGTTTTTACGAGGGGTTTCTTACACATACCTTCTGCACAAAATACACTGAAACTTACCAATTCCACAGACACATTATAGGCTTTAAGAAAATTGCTATCTACTTTTGAAATAAATGATATTGTGCACACAAGGTTTTCATAAAAGCATTTCAATATACAAAACATATTTTGAATCAAGACATTCTCGACCTGTTAAAATACTTCTGAGTGAATATATGTACATACATATAATCCATTCATTAATGTTACGGTCTAACATTACTAATTAAAGTTTGTCGGTGTATTTTCCTATTTTTCTGTATGTGCGATTTTCCTTAAAATTGCCTTAAAGAATAAAAAATAAGTTGAACTTCTATAGATGACTTTGTAACATCCCCTCGTAACAGCCGCTAAAGTGCACATCTGTGCTAAGTTGATACAATGTGTCGTGTGCACTCCAATAGTCTATAAATAAACTTGTGTGATCTGCCTCTGTGGTGGATGAATCGTCTATTTTAACAGTATAGGTATGTTAAAGAGATGAATAGTATAGTCAGCCACTTCATTATTGCATATACTACTGATTGTGTGTAGAGTATCTCTATCGCATCTCTAAATTCAGAATAGCAGAGTATGGTACAGGAAAGTTACATAATATATGTACATATATATGGTTATGGATATATCATATTGTATATAGTATCAAGGTACCTAGTATATACCTACTACCTACCAAACTAAAATGATGATTTTTGACTGCCTAAATTAAGCATTTTAAAATATCTGTATTATAGTAAGAAGAAATTTTTAAGAAGCTCATAAACAATGAACTTAAAGTTAAGTTATAAAAAAAGCCAGTTAATTGAAGTATATATTATGGAATTCATAATTGATAATTGCATACCTAGTCGCATAAAATTATGTCGTATTAGTATATAGTAGTAGGGAAAATACAATAACTATGACCTCGCTTCAGAGTTGAGACTGGACTACTGACTGATTTGCGTTAACCTTAAGGAAAAATCTTTCGTTCACGTTTCGCTGCATTTTTAATGTTTATGACTACACTGTTTGGAAGGGAACAATGAAAGGGAGAATGCTTCCTAAGTACTTCGGTGATTCACAGAAAGAATATTGTATGAATCAAACTCGAGTAAGAATATTTTATATTGTTATGTCAATGCCAATATAAACACAGACTTTACTTGTTACAGTTATCCTTACATATCTCAGTTGACTGCTATTCCACCTTTCAATAATGATAAAATATTCATATAGGTATATAAACATGTGCATGCAGGAAACATAGCCTCGAAAACATCTCAAAGAGGTTGAAATCGAAATGTGCAATTTTTATATGGTTTAGTTTAGTAAATAGCAAATTTTTACTTTTCTCTCAAACTTCATTTTGTTTTTGTTTTCTTAAAAACAACTTTGTTTTGAAAACATAAATCTGTTCTATCTGTACTTGTCGCATTCTGTACTTTGTTTTATCTAGTGTGAAGTATGCATAGGGTGAACCGAATACTAATAAAATATAAAAGCCACGCTGTGACGTCACTATGGCTGTCTGTTCTCGCTCCTTCACTATGGCGGTTTGTTTCTGACATTTTCACATCATTGCTCACAGTTTACACTGATTAAATGGATTATGAGTTTTTTACTTATGTTAGTTTAAATTGACTAAACCACAGAAAATTATTTTTCTTTAGTTTTAGTAACAAAAATATTTTGGAATATTCTGCCATTGTGAAGGAGTGAAAAACAGACCGCCAAAGTGACATCACAGCGGCTTTTATTCTGTATTTATTTGTTGCACCCTGTGTCTGATAGTAGAGTTATTGTTTACATATGCATCACAAAACCTTACACATGCAATTTTAAGTTAAGTATCTAGGTAGTTTCCTAAAATTTTCATACTAGTAATTATGGGATTATTACATAATTGTAATACGTGTACTATAGTATGCTGAGTCCACACAAAACATAAAATGTTGTTTACTAACCAGATTGAGCTTTTCGACCAATTCCTAACTTTTGGATTGGATTCGCATTCGCAAAAAGTTTCAATGCACAAAATATTTATTCTCGATTGTATCACGAATCACAAGTACATTCGATTAAATGGGTATGAGTGAATTTATTCATTGCAATATTCTCGTCCAGCCTCCATGTGGTCTGTAGAATATCAATTATGGATATATATTTTATACAATTCCTTCTTCCTCAGTCAAACATAATTATGCTATTTTGTAGATTATAAATAAATTATGTATTTATACAACTCGTGGGATTTACACAACTAGGTTTACAAAATCATACTAAAAACATTTTCTTGCAAAATGCCTTTTATGTTACAAACCTATTACTTGACTTATGCCTATGTAATGTACATACAGAAGCAGGATATAAGCAAACAACTAGACGATATTCATTACATTAAAGTTCAGGTACTCTACAATTCACTACATAAACATGACGGTTGCAGACTTGAAATGACAGTATTGACATCAACAAGTATGATTTCTATTGTATGAATATCTGTATTTTTCAACTGTGTATTTTATTTCAAATTTTATACATCAAAATAATTGTGTATGGAGCCCGTCAGATAATTACAGAGGTCATCGTACCAACCTAGAAATCTAAATCTAAACATCATAAATACTATAAAATCTGAAATTCTTAAACTGCATGTACATAATATATACAGGATGTGATAACTTAGTCAACCACTCAGTTGACTGTATACTCTTCTACATAGTGATGGTGTTGTTCTCTTGGGCCAGAATTTTGCAAATATGAATGACAATGATTTAGAGTTGCCCTTTATAAACGTTTATTTGAACATTATTGATAATTATTTCAGGTTCACTCGTACATTATGTGCTACTCCGTTTATCTGGAACAGACGTAAATTAACGATTAAAGTTTCCACAAGTAACATCCAAATAGTGGTTTGGTCCGGGAGAGTATGGTGGACATTCGTTTGTATCATGTACGGGACATTCCGACTCTGGAAGGAATATGACAGTCCTGACCCAAATTTTAAGAAGCATCATATTATCATTTACACACAATTCTATTTGGCAGCTATGCTTTTATTAATTGTAGATCTGCTCATATTTTCCAAAGTGAAAGAAATCTCTTTCTTCTTTCGCAAGATCGTAAAAATGATTCGAGAATTCTCAGGTATGTAATAGAATAAATTAATACAATCGTTCTGGAAAGTTCAATTAATAAAATAAACACTGTGATTTCTTTTTAACAAAATCTGTATGTGAAATATGAGTAGAATCTGAAGTCGGACAGAAATGGGGCAGATCAAAATCAGACAGATTTAAAAAATGTCAAAACTTGAAAAGGACTGTTGAAACTTTAGGCTTAGGAGCCGTCCTGGTGTGTGCGTTTATATCACTTCAGACAGCAATGGGCTTAAAGATTGATCCGTTTTCCAGATTCTTGAGGGAGCACTTCCCAGAAGAAATTCATAAATCATTAACAGTCAGATTGTTCATGTCGGTTATTGTTTTAATTTCATGTTTTCATACTTCATCCACATTAATAGCCACAGCGATATGTATTCTGCTGTATTGTAACGGTGTATATCATGTCATGCAGGCAATATCACCAACCGGGCAACGTGAACATGATGTTAAAAGTCTAATTCCTTGCATGAGGTCATATGAAGAATTGCTAGTGTTGAATAGGGAATTTAATGAAATCTTTGCCACTGGGTTAGGCACAGGGTTGATTCTCACAGGTATGATTCACGTGCTGTGTACATTCAGCACGGTCCAATTATATGAGGCGATTGAAATGCCTGCATATTTATATATGCCAGTAATGTCATTCCTCTTTTGCTTGATTGATAAAGTCGTGTATGAGAGACTTGGCAGTATTTTTGAAACAACGAAAAAATTTGGAACAAAATGGAAAACTACGGTGGACACAAAATATGGGCGTAGAAGACTCAAGGTTCATAAAGAATTTGGAGTGAACTTTTTCAATTGGTTCACTATCAAAAAGCGTACAACAATTACATTTGTTGAGATCGTCATTGATAACACCATTTCTTTAATAGTATCTGAGAATGCATAGTATGGTATTTTCTGTGGGTTTACATGCAATACAATATTATGCTATGTATAACGTATTTAGAATAATAATTCTAAAATACTTACCCATACCTATGTAAATGTAACACCTACCTACCACGGCTAATTAAAAAGAATGTATATAGTGGTATTTTGTATGTAGGTAAGTGAATTGCATGTAATTATGTATATAATTAAATTTCGTCTGATAAGCACAATTTTAGATTAAGTGTAAAATAGTTATTGATTTAGATGTTTTACTGTTTCAGTATAGTAGTAGGTTAAACTCCAAATTTTTTTTATTACCATATAATAGGTAATATTTTCAAAATATGTAATGTAGGTAAAAGCAGCTACTTATTGTAGTAATCTAAAGTAATACTTTGTTGAATCATATAACCGTTAGTTCCGTACTACAATACTCAAGTCTTAGCTATAGTTCAAAAAATACTTCAAGGGACCAAATAAAAATTAGAAAATATTTGTGACTCTTTATATAACTTTATTACACGATCAACTCGGCGAGACTAATGAAAACCAAAAATGCATGGGATAGCCGAAAATGTAAATAAATTTTTGGGATATGCAGACATTCCATTACATTACAAATGAATTGTACACTCATGTATTGTCGATTTTCTATCGAGTAGCACCATTGCAGCCTTTTCTAGAATTAAGGGGAAATTTAATATTACACGCATACATCATCGCACAACCGCACTTACTTAATATGTTAATATTCCCGTGGGCCCTGAAATTTTCAATCTGATTTCGAGTGGGAGGCGATATGGCATGGCAGGTCTGGGAAAATGAATTGGAGAAGTCCTAAGGGGCATAATAACATGGCACGACAGAAACGCTCCATGTAATGTCATACAGGATACATACCAGGGATTGTCTAGCCTGCCATGGAATCCTCGGGACGACGAAACATAATAATATTAGTCATTCCTGGGTATCAGCCACATGCTGCCAAATGAAATCAAATGCATAGAGCTGTACCTACCCACCCGCTCTTTCCAAGTGCATATTAAATCCTATATTATTATTATTGATATTGAAGCACATCTTTATGTAGCTAGCAAACACAAACCACTCCAGACTAAAATGTAAAACACATATAGTCATAGGTATATGCAACAGTCGCATGATATCATATTATAAGTTTAAGCAAGAAGAAGTAATTTCATGTAGAACTGAGAAGGCATGAAATTGACAGACGACTTCAGTACTCAGAAATGACAGCTATCATAGATTAGAGTTTTTCCGCTAGTTTCGATATCTTGATGTACAACTTTATCAGTTCTTTGCTATAATGCTTCTATATCTGCATCAGAGTGTAGTAAATCTATACATACAGCGTATGTGTATACCTACATACCTATGTGTATATATACTAATTAATTCTACTAATAATAAAATAAGTTGCAACAAATGTATGTAGATGAACAAATTAATAGATTAAGGATTTTCAACTAGTAATTGAAAACCAAGATTTAAATACAGCATAGACAGTGTGAGAGTAATGGTGGTAAACATGTCTCAGTCCATATTCAATCTATTAGTTTTGGTGGTAAGTATTCAATTTACAATTACTTTAAATACTTACGTATTTATACATATTCACAAACACACATTCGAATCAAAAAACCCTTCAAGCGAAAATAATCTGTTAAAAGTTTTCAAATGTTTTTATTTTTTCGTTTAGAGTGGAATTGTGTGGCCTTGTGCTTATTGTAAAGTACTACTCCCTGCTCCTTTTGAACCGTGTAAATTGAACACAGATTGTATGGATGTGTGTGTAGCAAATGATCCACACTCAAGTTACAATTGTATTAACAAAATATGCCTATGCTCTTCGAAGTATCATGTAAGCGTAAAATAAAAATTATGTAATATGTGTGTCATTTAATTTTTTTCTGCTCATAAGTGAATCCTTATAAAACTAGGATAAAGACGATGTTAATCCTTTCTGCTTCCCGTCAAAGGCTTCAAATTCAATATCAGAAAAATGTGTGGAAGATTGCGATTCGCTAGAGAAGAATATGCATCTTCACATAATCCAGGCTAACGTTTGTATCTCCGATCTCAATCAAGAAAACTATGTGTACAGATGTACATGCTTTACACCCAAATATTACAATGGTAACATTTATGACATTTACTAAGAAAGTCAAATGTGTATACATAAAGTGAATTGTTTAAAGCGGTACTAATAGAAGAAAATTATATATTTGAACCTGGTTTCTCAATGGAAAGTAGTTCAAATAGTTCAATAGTTTATTAAATAATTATTAATTGGTTATATCATTATTATCACTTCCAATAGTATTGCCATTATTAATATGTATTACATTAGGAACCTTATTCCATTTCCTTCTCATAAAGGATATTGAATACTGGGTGGGTGCTAACGCTTATTTACAAATAGATTATTCATTAGAATTTTTGTAATATTAGTATATATATAATGTAATTGTAAAAATGTTTTCCTCTAAAGCCTTCTTAAATGTCATTCACTCATGCACGCTCCATTAATAATATCTCATGTGTATAAAAAGAAAAATCGTTAATTTCCATTAGCAGATTGTATGCAATTCAATGTCTTTTCAAAGTCAACTGCAAGAGGACAACTGACAATTATTGACAGTGGCATAACAGCCAAAAAATCCAACTGAGATAAACGCTGAGGTGTCACTCTTCAGATGAATAACTTCACACCATTACATAATAAATTGTCCGTTTTCTAGAACCTATACCTTAACCATATTAAAAAAATTGAACATAAGATATATACGAATTTAATAGAAGTCGAAATGACTGCAACTATCACCATCCCAAACTATGAACGTTACCAAATAATTTTGTAAGCCAAAAGAATATCTGGTGTAATTATAATGTGGAAAGGAAAAGAATAAGTTTACACGAGTGTGCAAGGAAAGTTTTTCTGTAAAACAGTGTAGTATGTGTTTATGCTTAGGTTAGTAGAATAAATAGACATTTTCCAGGGTAGGTCATTGATCGCATCGAATTATTCATTTTGAAATGACTGAAATCCATTAGAGCCCACTGGGGCTGGTGATCTTTTCTATCCATGTGTGTTTGCATTTGCACGTTTGCATCTCCATGTGCACTTGTCACTTCCACCACCCACAACAAAAGGCAGTAAATGTGATTGATGTTTTACAAACAGGAGGGATTGATGTAAGTGTAATAAGTGTAAATAGTAACTACTAGTCATGCCATGGTAAACATATTATGTGTGAACGAAATGCATTCTGCACTTTCACATACAGTAACATGAAACGGGCCACATTTTGTAATACGATTTGTTTGTATTGTACAGAAACATCACAGATTATGCAATGCAAAACCTATTTTGTTGTATCAATAGGAGTATAGTTGGCAACATTAATTTTCCTCTTATATATTTATTTGAATATATTATTTGCTTATACGTAATTATAGTGTACGAAATTCTTACAGCTATAAATAAGCTTCAGAATGCTTGTAATACAAATTAGGTACGCTGGAATAAAACCGAAATCCTATTATTTAAATTGTTAGTGTACCTATAGAATACTTTGTTTCTTTATTGTTACACAACAACACAAAGATTTTTGTTAAGATTTTATGTGTAAAGTAAAGGACTACTGAATTTGCACTTGGTGTGAATGGAATCACAAAGCTGCTAGGAGTGTCAACTGAAGTAAAACAAGAGTCAAGCAAAAGTCAAGTCAAGAGATTCGTCTTAAGTGCCTTGGCAAGCTAAAACAAATGTGTATAGCAGTTTTTCTTCTATGTATTTTGTTAAGAATCTGATCTAACCGATGAGTATTCTTATTCTCGAGTGTTAGTTACTATTTTAGGAATCAAATAACTGGTAAAAATATGGGTAAAAGACGAGACTCGGAGAGGACAAGAAAATGCGACTGACTTACATTTATTCAATCGACGAACTCTTAACTCAATCTGACATGACATGAACAAAATACATTTTACAACAAAACAAACTTCATGACTAATATTATATGACTAATGTACATTACATAATACACATGGCAACCATAATTTAAAGATTTCCAACATCCTCTCACCAATTATTATTAAATATAAAGATAATAATTTAAATATTCAAAGTTATGACTTTAGCAGGAGTAT